>VUQH01090769.1:16469-51156 GCA_015106775.1 Etroplus canarensis
CCAAATATAATAAAGTCTTTGTGGATCTTGAGAAAGCATATGATAGGGTGCCAAGAGAGGAAGTGTGGAATTGTATGAAGAAGGCAGGAGTGGCAGAGAAGTATGTGAAGGTGGTACAGGACATGTATAGGGACAGTGAGACAGTGGTGAGGTGTGTAGTAGGAGTAACAGATGGGTTCAAGGGGGGGTGGGATTACATCAGGGATCAGCTCTGAGCCCCTTCCTGTTCGCAATGGTGATGGACAGATTGACAGATGAGGTCAGGCAGGACTCTCCATGGACTATGATGTTCACACCCAACATTGTGTGTGAACATCATAGTCACACACATAGTTGTGAGAGAAGGGAGGAGGTGGAAGAGAGCCTGGAGAGGTGGAGGTATGCACTGGAGAGAAGAGGAATAAAAGTCAGCAGAAGCAAGACAGAATACATGTGTGTGAATGAGAGGGAGGCAGGTGGAATGTTGAAGATGCAAGGAGTAGAGGTGGCAAAGGTGGATGAGCTTAAATACCTGGGATCAACCCTCCAAAGCAACAGACAGAGCACAAGAGAGGTGAAGAAGAGAGTTTAGGCAGGGTGGAATGGGTGGAGATGAGTGTTGGGGTGCTTTGTGACAGGAGGATAGCAGCGGTGGCACTGACGAAAAGACAGGAGGTGGAGCTGGAGGTGGCAGGATTGAAGATGTTGAGATTTTTGCTGGGAGTTACCAGGATGGACAGGATTAGAAAGGAGTACATCAGAGGGACAGCACAAGTTGAGAAGTTTGGAGACAAAGTCAAAGAAGCAAGGCTAAGATGTTTTGGACATTTTCAGAGAAGTGATAGTGAATATATTGGACAAAGGAGTTGAAGATGGAGCTCCCAGGTGGGAAGAGAAGAGGAAGATCACAGAGAAGGTTCATGGATGTTGTGAAGGGAGTTCTTCCTTCTCACAGTCGCCAAGTGCTTGCTCATAGGGGATTGTCTGATTGTTGGGGTTTTCTCTTTAATACTGTACGGTCTTTACATTACAGTGTAAAGTGCCTTGAGATGACTTTTGTTGTGAATTGGCACTTTACAAATGAAACTGAATTGAATTGAACTGAATGCAGAGGGTTAGTGTGAGAGAAGAGAATGCATATATAGTGAGATGGAGGCAGATGATCTGCTGTGGTGACACCTTTCTTGTAATTTCTTTAAGTAGTCTTCAGGAATAGTTGTCAGTGTTAGGTCCATGGGTGCTGTTCATTTGTTTTGAGTTCCTTTTGATGTTATATTATTGTCTTTGTCGTATTTAGGATTTTCATGGTTTTTGGGTCCCTGTTTGTATTTCCTTAGTTTTGGGTTTATCCTCCTCCTGCCTATTTTCTTGGATGATTAGTTTGTAGATTTCCTTTTGCTGAGATCCTTTGTTATGCATTTCTCAATGTTATAGTTTGGCTATTATTCCTTTCCAGTGTCTCCTGGTCCCTCATCTCTTTGTGTGTTTCTTGCCTTCCTGTTTTCCTTTGTTAGCCTTCTGTGCTCAGTGTCTTTCCTCTTAGCTTACTTCCTGCTGTGGTTGTTCCCTGATTTTTGTCGCCTGTCCTACTCCCTCCTTGTATAAAAAGCCCCTTCTTCCCTTAGTCCTTTCTCAAGGTGTTAGTCATCTTGTAATTGATTGTGTGAGTTTGTCTGCCGGTCAGTCTTACCCTTTGTCATCTGCTCCCCAGCACTTCCCTGTGTTAAGTTATCTATTAGCTCACGTATTGGACTTCCTGTTTGGGACTCGGTTTTGCCTTAATAAAAGATTCACTTTCCGTTATTCCACCGCAATCACATGTTAGGTATTTGGGCCCTTATTCCTGCTCCACCTCACCCTCACCATGACATTCCAAGCTTCTTAAAGGACATTCCAAACCTCTTCTTTGGATCTTGGCTGCCTTTTGTTCCATCCTCTGTCAAGATGATCACACACTCCTTCAGTAATGTTGAGGTCCAGGCTCTGGAAGGCCAGTCCATGACTGATAGTAATCCACTGTGTGCTTTTATATGCAGGTAAACTTTTACTATACTGGCACCATGTTTAGAATCATTGCCATACTAAAGAATTAAGCTGCTGCCAATCAGATCTTTTTCATATGGTATTGCAAGGTGGATCAAAAGCGGATGGTATATTTCTTCATTTATATTTCCATTCATTGTGAGAAGATCACCAACACCACAGGTTGAAATGCAGTCGCAAACCATGACGGAGCCTCCACCATGTTTTCAAATGGCTATAGACACTCACTGTTGTACCTTTCTCCTGACATTCCTCTATACATATTGATGGCAATTTGAAACTAAAATTTCAAATTTGGATCTCCATAAGACCTGTTGCCACTGATTTTCATTTCAGTTCTTTTGTCATTTGGTATGCCCTAGCATTTTCTCCTCATTTAGCTTCCTTAAGAATGGCTTCATGACAGTCATCCTTCCACTGAGGCCATTTTTGATGAGGCTTCAGCAAACAGCACTAGAGATTATGACAACATGTATACTCCAAGATGTTCCTAGAATGAGATCATAACTATTTTTGCAGTGAAAAAAGAAAAAAAACAACTCACTTTCAGGCATTTTAGGTAATGAAGAATCACAAATCGCTTCCAAGAATGTATCAATTGGATGGGCAGTTTTTAATCCATTTTTTTTCCAGTGTTTTATGGATTTGGAGAAAGAGGAAAGAAATGTTATGTTCCTTATTTCTGTACATATAGTATTAGAGGGTATATGTTCGATAAGAAAACATTAAATGCCCAAAAGCATTTCTTCTGAAAGGTATTTTACAGTCCCCACTAGAAAATGCTCTGGTAGATATGGATGTGTTCTGATTTTGTTTCATGAATTCATCAAGAGGAGAGGGCACAGACCATGAAAAGTTCTATACTAAAGTACAATATCTGCAATCGAATTCTGTTTTCCCCTGGCTGCAGCAAATGTGTGTCATTGTGGTTCAAAATGAATAAAATAAACATTTATACAATATGACCCTTTTGTACTTTGTTCAATAATGGTATTGTCATTTAATAACCATCTTTTGTCTAAATATCTGAGGCATACCTTAGCCTTATTGAGCATTTTTGTGAATTTTGTAACCTTGCATTAAATTTATTTACCACATGTTTATATTATACTCTACAGTATATCTATCATTTCATAAGAGTCTCAAAGAATTTACTTGAACATGTGCACATGTCACCAAACATGAGTTATGAGTCTAATTCGGTCATTAATTCTCACACTAACACATACATTTGGTTCACCAAATGATTAATATGTTTTCTTACAGAAAAAAAATAAGAACAGTGTTTGAGATGGAAAGAGCCATGCTGAAGGCATCCAGATTGAAAAGCCAGAGTGTGGAACGGCTCCCAGTGCAAAGAGAATGACGTATAGGACCTCTGAAGGTATGAGGGTGAAATTAGATTCGAAGTGTCCATTAATTTGTGTGACAGAAGGCTCTCCTGGATTGTCAGTGTGATATCACTTGTTAGATGACCCACATGAAAAGGCCTGGCAGGGCTTGGCTCTCTCTTCCATTAACAACTGTGTCATAGTACTCAAGTATGTTTACTAGTAAACTCTCATGCTGGAATGCAGAGTGTTACTCACAGCTCATACGCTTATGAAGACTTGTGTTGATTTTTTTAAAAAAGCCCTAAACATGCTGGCTTTCAGAAGCGTTGATCTGTGTTCACCAACTGCTGCCAAATACATAGTTGCAAGCTGAAGGCAATTTTTTTAAAAAGCATGGTAGAGTTGACATGCATTTTAGATTGTTACAAATCAGCATTATTGCAGGGCATTTTCCAAAACAGGAATTTAGGATTTTATGTTTTGTTTGTTTTTTCTCTTTTTTATGCAATAGAATTCAACATGCAGAGACTTTAGGCAAAATAACATAATAACATAATAGTAAGCAAGCTGATGTTTCTACATTTTAGCACTGTAGAGTTACAATATAGTTTTTAGCACATTCAATCGTGAGATTGGATTATTTGCTGTCTGGCTTTGTGAAATGACAATATTTTAAGTTCGTGTTGCAGTCAATGACTGCACCAATGGACATCACCAAAATGTTGCGTTTCCTCCCATGGGATGCTCTGCCAGGCCTTCACAGCAGCCACATTCAGTTGTCTCTGCCTGCAGTTTTGTCTCCAGTAACAGAAATCATGCTCTATTGGATTGAGATCAGGTGACTGACTTAGGCTTTTAAAAAAAAGTTTTCCAGTCTGATGATGGCTTCTTTCACTTGCATTGACGTCTCCTTGGACCTCATATTGAAAGTTTGGGGGCGGCAATGGCTCAGTGCGTCAGAGGAGGGATTTAGTAGCCAGAGAGCTGCGGAGGGAGCCGGCTCGATGGCCACCCAAGACCCACTGGCCCAAGACCCTGCCCTGGACCCACACATGTGGAGGTGGACCTGAGTATTGCCGAGGTGCCCTTGAGCAAGGCACCAAACCCCCACATTGCGCCCTGGTGCCTGAAATGGCAGCCTTGTATGCTGACCTCCTTCACTGCATGTGTAGAAGCGTCGGCAATTGTAATTTCCCCCCTGGGAATTAATAAAATATAATAATAAAAAAAAAAAGTTTCAGTGAACAGCTAAATGCAAGTTCAGCACTTGGGGAGGTACATATAGTTATGGCCCTAAATGTGTTTATGGAGTAGTTCTCTAATGCATAGCATTTCCAATTATTCTTTTGTTTCCTTTATTGAAAACAGGATATTTCCAACTGTTTTAGCCTTGTCCTCTATATCACTTTTGAGTCTGAAATACAAGACAGAGGACACAGGTGAAGTCTTAAAGCTAGTTTGTGTGATCAAAACTCCCATGAGGCTGCTGAGTCACTGGTGACAACGTTATCAAATCCCAGATGATTTATTACAGCCATTTGTGATATGGAACAGTAAAATCTTACTTAATGCACCTTTAAAGGTACAACAGAGCTGTAAAACCACCTTAGGGTGATGTTAAATCTTTTATTTGTGTGAATGGGGCACATCTCACATTGCTTTTTTGCTTTGTCTCATTCAGCTTCACCTTTTGTAGCTATGATTGTGATGGCTGTTGTTGAAGGGCACTCCAGATGAGTTTATTAAAAAGTATCATCAAATAGCACTCAGCTACCACATCTGACAACTTGCAGGTGAGTAACTCCCTTTAAAATAATAGTTTGCCCTTCAAAAACTAATGCCAAAGGCAGAGATATTGTGCATTACAGTCCAGTGGCATAAAATATTTTAGTGCCCTTCATAAAACAGCACTTTCTTCTGCGTCCCTCTTTGAAAGATCTATTTTTCTTTGGGATCTAATGGGTCTCGTTGGAACTCCTAATTGGCAGTCACTGTACACATTGTCCTTTGAGCAGCAGTTGCTATGGGGGGAATTTCAGTGTTGAAACCAGCTTTGAAGTCCTTGAAAGTAAATTCAGTCTTCACTGCTATGGCAGCAGAAACAGCTATGACCAGATGGAGTAGTAAGTGAATATGAGCTTTTTAAATGGAGCCAGTGTCACTGGTCTACCACACTGTAACAAGAGTCCACTGTGAGGAGTGGCATCCCATTATTAAAATGGCTAAACTAGCAGTAGCTTTCAAATGGGCCTACCAGGTTCACTCAACTGAATGTTGCTAACTTTGTTACAGAGTATTTATGGGGAGCGAGAGAGTGAGAGAGAGGAGAGAGAGAGAGAGAGAGAGAGAGAGAGAAGCCTTTCATGTCTATCCTCCCCATCTACTTTAAGCAAACTGCAAGCACTAATTGCTTCTTTTTTAAATCCCTAGTGGACCACATTTTCCTTGACCTTCCAGATTCCCCTCACTGCACATCATCCCTCAAACAGCTAAATGAGCCCTTTTGTCAAGGTGAGACATATTTTTTATTAATTCATTTATTTTAATCATAAGATAAAATCAACTGCCCCTTACACAATCACTGATTGTGTCTTATAAACATTTACAAATGTTTATAAGATGCAATTTTCTAAAAGCTGTGCCATATTTAGAAATTAAATACAATGCACCACTTATAGTTTTCTTTTAAGCTGGTGCTCTGCAATATGGTGCTCTGCAATATGCAATATGCAGTCTGCTGTTAGCTGATATCTTAATTCATTATGCCTCCACCATAGAACCATCATGTTTTCTGGTTGTCCGTCTAACCATGTGTTATAAATCTTGTTATCAGTGTAGGAGCTGACTTGTTTGCTGGATCTTGGGTAGAAAAGCTGAATGTTTTTTAGATTGTAGGGTCAAATGGTAGGAGCTCACTTTGCAGCTGGATCCTAGCCAAATGCCATATCATTAATTACCATGACTGGTAGAAAAATCATTTTTGAAATCTGTGCATCTGTCCATCTGCATGGAGCTGACTAAAGGGTCTGACTTGTTTGCTGGATCTTTTTCCAGACTTTGTATGGTTAATGCCTGTGATGAATAAATCATCATATAACATTAACAACATTGTGAGGTCAAAGGTCAAGGTCACACAGGGTCAGATTTAAGGTGGAAGCATACTAGCCGAGTTCTAGGCATTTCATTTAATAATGTATCACTCTGCATACAATCTAATTTCAGTCTTTAACACTGAGGTTCTCCACTCACATGTTTTCAGATGATATCCTCACAATGCCATACTTCAGATATAACAAAGAGTGTATTTCAGGCCTGATAGAATTGCATCAAATTTATTTAACATTCTGTTTCATTAAATAATACAAAAAAGGCTCACTGAAAGTTCTTCTCAGTTAGTTCACTTCAACACAGTTTTATTCATATAGTGCCAGTTCATAACAACAGTCATTTGAAGTTACTTTGAATTGTATGTTAAAGACGCAGCAAAATTTTAACAATAAATTTCCCTTATGAAAAAGCCCTTGGCAACAGTGGATACTGGTATAGATGGGGTGTTTGAAAAAAACATCGCTGAAAAGTTGCAATAAGACCCAGAACACAGAACTACTGAAACTGTTGCCAAGATGCATCTGAAGAGGTCCAAAACATTTTAACTTGAGTGAAAAACAGTGCTTTCTGAATCACTTACCGAGAATAAATGAATAAATAAAAACCAGACTGAATGGAAACAACAAAAAGCTTCAAATTTTCTGAAGGGTTCAAAGAAAGGTTGAGGTGAACATAGACACAGAAACATTTCCACAGACACCATAATGTGCTAGCTAACCTCCATACATTGGCTGTTTAGGGCAAACAAACACAAAGGGTCCAGCGGCAAAATTTACTGCCAGGCAAGAATTCGTTTTGCCATCTGCGTGACTCTAAATAGATCTTTAGATGGTATTAGTTTCAGCAGGATCTACCCAAAGCATACAGGATTACGTTCTATATCGCATAATTCCTTTGCAAGTAATTCATGAAAATATTACATAGAGGAAATATTCCAGAGTGCAAACTGTGAAAACTCACAGTGCCTGCTCTCCTGTTCATATTTTCTCAGTGCATGAGCAAAATAAGCTCAGGATTACTGTTATTATCAAGGGTCAATGTGAAGACAAAGCATATTCAGCTGTAAATGTGCTGTTTAATGCTATCAACAAAAACCTTCACATTCCTCTGCACTCTACAAGATGAATCCATTGACCCTCTCTGCCCCTCCTGCAGGAATAGGTCTTATAGTCTGAGAAACAAAAGCTGAGGCATAGATGGCAGTTCAGCAGATAGGATTAGGCTGTAAGTCTTCAAAGAAGTCCCTCTCTGCCAGAGCTGCTCACTTCAGTCATGCTAATACTGTTCATTTTTTTTCTCATCCATTTTTTGACCCCCGCTCTGTCTCCCCCCTTTTCTGTCAGCAGATGGGTAAAACATCATTTCAAGACTTCACTGAAAATACACTGACAGGTGAATATTTTCAGAGGGAGTGTTTAATACTGGCCCTGAGAGCGGGCAAGCTTTAATGCAGCATTTTTGCCTGAGGCGAGGCCAAGGGATCCTCATACTGACAGCGAACCCTGTCTGCAATAAGGATTCCCCCCCCCTTCTATTTCATTTGGGCTTTTATGCTGAAAAACTATTTCTACACACATCCAACCCCCACCCCCTCTGCTCTTGACTGCCTGTAATATGAATACACACTCATACAGGGCTCCAGGGGAAATAAACATTAATTCAAAACCTTTTTTAATGCTACTTTATGCTTGTGGTGATTCTATAAATTGTTCTGGGAGCTGTTGTCATTCAGTCAGTTGCACCCTCTATTACATTAAATCTAAGAGCAGTTATACCTGTAATATTTTCTTGGTGTCTGTCTGAGTAGAATAGCTTACCTTTACTTCAACATGAATGTTATTGATTGTTATCTGGGTGCTGAATATTTTTAACAAGTTAATCAACTAGAATCCACTTACTCTCTCACAGTGCAGTTTGGGCAGTGGAGTTTCCAGTTAGTCCACAGACCAGTCAAGCATTGAGAATTGAATGCAAAGCAGCTGACAAGCATTTAATATCAATTACAGACAGCTGTGTGAATGTGACTTCACCAGATGCCTGTAGTTTCCACTTCTATATGTTTAAAAAACACACACAACCTCTCTAGCAAATGGAAACCATATATATATAATCAAGTCCAAATCACTGTATTTCACACTCCACTAAAGGCGCTTAGAAGGAGGACTTAAGAGTTTCTAAGCCATGAGTCCTAGCACAAAAAGCCATCACATGGTTACCACTGCTATTGCTTCGCTCATAATTGCACTAGTGGACTTTTCTCTTTCACAGTGAATGGTAAAAGTGACTGGCTTTGTGCACCCTGTCTGATAATGGCAACAAAGAGGGGGAAGCAGCTGAGTGAACAAAGCATTATGTAATCAATAGCACTGGTCAGTTGGAACAGAAAGGTGTTGATCTGTTGACTGAAGTACTGTTTACATAGATTTTCTTTTGTCACGCTGCAGATGT
This sequence comes from Etroplus canarensis, assembly GCA_015106775.1. Taxonomy (NCBI): domain Eukaryota; kingdom Metazoa; phylum Chordata; class Actinopteri; order Cichliformes; family Cichlidae; genus Etroplus; species Etroplus canarensis. Next base: position 25,382 of record VUQH01090769.1, read on the forward strand.
CAAAGGAAAAACCAAGCCAGAAGGAAAATGAGAAGCACTTCCACATCAGAAAAAATGAAAAAAATGAAGAGTAAATGGGTAGACTGAAGGCACCTTGGAAGGTGAGGGGCAGTGATCCATGTCAGAGCAGAGCAAGGTCACGGCCAAGCTTGCTTATCTCTGTAAATTAAAACTGTCTTGGCGAACAATGGAAGGATGATTTCAATTAAATTGTTCAGTGCAAGATCTCAGGAGTCACTGAAGAACAAACACTATAGCTTTATTGCTTTTGTAATGCTCCCGGATGTGACCAAAACCTTTATCTCTACAGGTCAAGTTGATATTCCACAGGAAAATGCAAATTAGGAGCCACTGAAGTAAACCAAATCATATGATACTAATTTGGCAATATCATTATTAGTGACCAACATAAAGAGGACAAGCTGAAATCCAGTATTGTAAATAATTTCCTACATGGGATTTTTGTTTGATTTAACATATCACTACTAAGTAATTGTTGATTGCACATTGAAGAGCCTGTAGATTAATGGCTGAATGTAGCCTTAGTTGGTGTCATGGTCCCATCTTGGTGGGTCAGACCTGCCTCTATCTTCCTCTCCACCTTCAGCTCTGTCTCTCTGCTCTATCTGGTGTGGCTGCGGGCACGAGTGAAACTAATTCTGTTTAGTTAACAGGATTAGGCGTGGCAGAGAAGGAGTCTGGCAGACTAACCTGTTCTCCATGATACCTGCAGCATTTAAACCTGCTCCTTCTCTTCATTCCTCGCCAGATTGTTTGTGACCCCTAGTGTAGGGAGCCTTGCCACTCGTGTGCTTCTTGTTGTTATTTTTACCACTTGTCTCTATGAAGTACTTACCCACACAGCAAACATTTTGACATTATATACACGTTGCCTGGAAGTTTTTTGTGAACGTCGTGTCATAGTCGAAAAATAGTTCTAAAATGAAAGTTAAACTGACATCATAGTGTTCCCTACACGTGGTATGTGTGTAGTTTTTAAATTTTGTTAAGACTTTCTAGCAAGAGAACATTTATATTCAAGAATTGTTTCTCTTTACTGATTAGAATAAAGCCAAATAAAGAAAACATTATTGATAGAAAAAATACAATCACAGATGTCTCAAACTTGCAACCTCTGCCTCCACAAGCCTTCTCTGATCCTAGCAAGCTAATTTATCACTCACATTACATGATAGTATTCCTAGGTTTACTGTATAACACTGACACCAGAGACAAAGATGTAACGATTCTTAAACTCTGTCAAGCCAACAAACAAGATGGAATTCAGATGTGCGTAATCATGAATTAAAAATATTTTTTCATTAAACCAAAAAGACAGGCTGCTGTAAGAGCAGTCTGTTTACGCAGAGAAAACTTTGCGTGGACGTCCGTTCACAATCTTGCACTAACCAGATTAGTTGACGTGTTTTTTTAATACAAAGAAAGAGCCATTTAATTCATTTATTGCAATTATCTGATTTACATTTCTTATTCTGTGAGAGATGCTCTGACCTGACCTCTTTTCTACGTTGAAACAACATCAGCATCCGACTGTCTGCAGTTTTGTTTTTGATGTCGTACCAAGACCAGTTTTGACCTGGCAGGCGACGTCGTGGTTTCAGCCATGTTTGCTGGGCTGTTTCTCCACTGCCTTCTCCTAGTATCTACTTTGTGCCTGCCCAGATTCTCCTGGAAATCCCATCTGACCCACTCTCATGCATGAACTCTGGACTAAGTGCACCTGCCTTGGATATTTTGGACTTTCTGTTGCCAAGTTTGGAGGACCTGTTAACCCTGGAGTATTGTTACACTCAGCCCAAGTTGCCTTTTACATTGCTGCACATGTCATTGGATATTCATTAAATCTAATTCATTAAGTCTTTTAAACTTTTACTGCTGTCTGCATCCTGTATTCCCTTCCATCCTGGTGTTCTGTGACAGGTGGCATTTTTAACTAGATCTGCTTGCAGGGGAATGGATGCCATTTCAATAACAGTGGTTCACTTCACACACTGCCTTTAATAAACTGTTTATGTCTTTGTCGTCACTTGTAAAATAGTTATGCAAACTGTTGTTATGTAGAATAATTGCAAGAAAAAAGAAATATGAAAATGCTCTCATATAAATATACCTTTGGCTGTATTCTCCCCCAAGGGATCATCACAACAGATTAATCCCACTGGTAATTTGGCAGAGGTCCTTCCTGATGCAACCCTCCATGGTGAGAGGGGCTTGTGCCTCCACCTGGAATCAAACCAGAGATGTTTCGCTTGTAAGACAAATGTGTAAACCCCTCAATACTTTCATATAGTCTCCAAAATTTGATGTGTTGTGAAGAGTGATGCTACAATTAATTTTTGAATGTACATACACTGCACTCCAAAAGATGTGTCCTTAGTAATTCAGGAGGCTTCCCAGCAGTGTTCCTCCTTTGTTGACATTACATTAATAACTTCTGTGACTAACAGCAACATTTTTGTCTTCATGCTATGAGGGAGATAACTGTATTGACATGCAGAGATACTGAAAAATGTGTCAACAGAATTTCCTTTTACATTTTGGCAGTAATGATGTGGTTTGCAAACATTTGGAGATGAAAATGAACTTTGCTGAATTTGAAAGTTGTCATACATTATTTGAACATGAAATTGCAGTTTGATTAACAATTTCAATGAGGCACTGTCAGCTTTGGAATTAGAGTTTAATAGCTGAATTTATAATAAGTAAAGAAATAAGACATGCCTTGGGTAAGTTTGATTCAAACGTTTAGACAGACTAATTTTCTTCACCAAAGATTTGTAACAAGAATAATAAGGCTTGAATCATCTCCTGTGAACATGCATGCAATATGGGTGCAGTTATTACCAGTGATATATAAGAGCTGAGATTTGAGGGTGTGATCTGACAACTGACCTTTGTTGGAAAAGTGGCAGCTGTCACTCCGTCCAACCATCACCGAAAGCCTGACCTTCATAGTATGTCAGCTGTTTTACCAGCAACCCACTGCTTCCAGGTCTTTTATTTTGAAAGTATTCTCTTGAAAACATAAGAATGAAAAAACAAAATGTATATTAATTTATTTACTATTTTTTTAACTTTTTCAAACACAGAAATCCTTGTTAAGGTGATTTTTTTTTTTTTTTTTTGTCCCTAATAAGGTCCAGTGTGCTTGGAGATGCCAATGAATTGTCAGTTGGCCTAATTAAAGTGATTTCATGGTTGCCACACTTTGGGGGATTTTAATCTGAAATGCTCCAGTGTGCTTATGCAAACATTCAAAATTAAAAGCATATCCCTTAAAATTAGCTTCATTCCTTTTTCCCCCCCAAGTTTGAAAGCCTTGCCTTAGGTAAACTGATGTGCCACCCTCTAGTGGAGCTGAACGTTAGCATTTATTCTTCATAATCACATTGAGTTAAAACCTAATTGGCAGAGGCAAGGAGGCATAAATTGAAGGACAACAAAAGCTACAACAAATATAAAATAGACCAATGTAGGCAAAATTAGTTGGTGGTATCAGAAATGCATTTAAAATAGGAAAGAAGGAAGTGAAGAAAACTCATTAAAAACATGAGATAACAAACTAGACAAAGAGAGAAGACTGTCTAGTGTGTCCCACCTTTAAATTATGTGAAATAGTATACTATATGCCAAGACGAGAAGCAGCTCCCATGAAGCATTGCACTTCAGGCGCCTTTCCTCCCATCGCAATTAGAGGGAAGCACATCAGTTAACCTGCATACATATTCATGTCCCATCATGTGGCAGATCCATGACTGGGTGCAGCTCTGCAGTCTGACTTCCTCCACTGGAGAGCAGCGGGGCCTCACACCCTGCAGCCACCAGCCAGACTGAAGAGAAACTGAGAGTGTTGGAGATGCTCGAGGCTAAGACTCATTTAAGATATCCCTGCCCTCTGACGGATGTCGCCTCTCTCTCCCTCCAACACCACCAAGGCCGTTTTTAATGAAACCAGAAAGCTTGCTCTGCTCAGCAAGCCCTTTGATATTGTCCACAGGAGCCTTATACAATAGCTTGATGTTAATTGTGACTAATAAATCCAGTCTACCTCTTTCTCCTCCTCCTTCTCCTCCTCCTACATGAGCCATCTCACACCCAGTGCCTGGACTGCCTTGGATTGCTGCCAAGGAACAGAGACGCAGCAGTGTAATGAAAAAGCACAGTGGCAGACACGCACACACTACACACTATGTTAATTATTTGTTTAATAAATATGCAGTAACTATAGCTCCTGGGGCAATAACGGATCCATCTCAGTGCTGCATGTCTCCACAACAGTCATTCTGAGGAAGTGGGATTCAGTGATACATTCCATGAAACTTCTGCAGTAGTTATAATCCCACATCGACTCGATGGTCACATTTCTACTGATTCTTTTGCTATATTGTTTTGTGGGCTAGCCTAATCCTGATTATCCCCAAATAGCACTGAAGACAAGTCGCACTCCCTCACTCCACAAATAGCTCTTTTTTTTTTTTTTAAATCACCAAAGACTTTAATCACCCACCACAGCTCAGATCAAGGATTTTACAAGGGTGATTATGAAAGTTGGTGAGCAAAAGCACACCAGAGATGACAGAGATACACTTTATCCGTGATCCTCTGTTAAAGCGGTGCAAGACTAATATTTTCATTTTCTGTTCTGTTGGAGGATGACACTGCAATTCATCTACAAACATGAGCACATGAAACAGTGTGTCACTATCCATTATTACCATTGTCCTTCAGTATTTGTAGTTTGAGTTTACATGCAGAAAGTCCACAAGTGCTACTCGACTGTTGGGCACTGATTTTGGCTAATGCAAATAATTTAAACTGACACTAAGTCTAAAACCAGAGAATCTAGCTATAATTTATACATAAGCAAAGATCAGTGCAAAGCGTCTGATGGTGCTTTTCGAACTCCTTTCTAGTCATGTCACCTTTTAAAACAAAAGAATTCCTACCCTGTTAGCAGTGATTGGTAAATGTGTGGGTTTTTTTTTTTTTAAATTGACACATTTTAAATGCTGTTTAGCTGATTCCTTAAATAACTACATACAAGTCTAGCCTACAGAGTTCACAGGGTGCTATTACTGGAAAACCTACATTTTTTTTCTTTTTACTTAACATCCAGGAATAGATGCTTGCTTCCCTTTGCCTTCTCCTTCAGCTGTTGGCAAACACTTCTTCAGCACATCTTGCAACTCCTTCAAAGTCATAGCTCTTCAAAGGGACGTAATGACTCTTTTTAGATGCTTGCTTGCCCAGTTTTGTGTCCCTGCTGATGCAGGAAATGTTTCTTTATGAGGTTTTAAGCATCAAATAAATATTTTTAAGTTGAAGGAGTACAAAATACCCTGCTGTTACTTGTTAATATCCTCAGATCGCTCCAAAAAGTATTTCTAATGCAGAAATGTTCAACTTCTGTCATGTTTGTTCATTCATACACTTGAGGCTTCTTTACCTTGAATTACTGCATCAGTGCTGTGGGGCATTGAGCTTGTGGCACTGATGAGGTTTTATTGAAGGCCAGGTTGCTTTGATAGCAGGCTTCAGCTTGTCTGTATTTTTAGCTTTTGTGTTTCTCATCTTCTTCATAATACCCAATATATTCTCTATGGGGTTCAGGTCAGGTAAGTTGGCCGGCCAATCAAGCCCAGTAATAACATGAACAGCAAACCACTTGGTAGTAGTTTTGTCACTCTGGGCAAATACTAAGTCCTTCTGGAAAAAGAAATCTGCATCTCCATAAAGCTTGTCAGCAGATGAATGCATAAAGTACTCTAACACTGACACAGCACCCCAAGTCATCTCAGACTGTAGCATCCTCACAATGAACCTCAAACACCTTCAGTTAAGTTTAGTGAAGTTTAATGAAGGCAGAGTTTTAAAGAGAATGTGCAACAAGTGGATTTGCAAATTCAGTCTGCTGTGGCCTGGCTGTGGAGTAAACATCAGAGTTTGAGTTTGTCCAAGGTAAGTGTTTCTAGACAATCCAAGGCAGGTTTCCAGAGTTACTGGGTTCAGAGTGAGAGTGGGTCATGCAGTGGGTGCAGGAAGGTCAAAGTAGGCACAAGGTGAGTACACTAGGAGAGGCAGCAAAAAACCAGGGTAAGTACGGAGCTGTCAAACAGGCAACACAGCAGCAGCAAGAGATGCAGAAAGCCAGGCTTACTACACTGATGTGAAGCTAACGATCCGGCGAAGAGTGGAGAAGAGGACCCAGCCACTGGAGGGGAGTAATAATGGCCAACAGGTGCACCTGCCAGCCTCTCCTATACCACACTCACTCCTGGAACTAAGCAGAGTTAATCAAACACACTCACATATGTGTCACAGCCACACCAGATAGGGGAGGAGAGTTAGCGCCAACATTGGACAGAAAGAGAGAAAAAGGTCAGCAAATAGAGGACCGGAGATCATGACAGATCGAAGTGTAGACTTTTAGTTTTAATTCAAGGAGTATGACAAAAGTAATACATTAACTGTTCATGAACTGTCCATTTTTATACAAAGTCCCCCATTTTCAGAGTCTCATGCCTCAGGTCAGTCAACCATATTTAAACAGAAGTTGCCAAGACCAACTGTGTGGGGATGATACCCAACTTCAGTGGTCAGTTAGAAAAATCAATTCTTGAAAATTTCTTTCCATTTACATTTTTTATGTCCAGTGTATAAAAGCTGCCTGTGTAATGTGCGCAGCTTAGTGTACTGCGTGTATAAGTACAGCAGACTTTGATTAGGCATTACTGAGAAATGTTGCACTGAATATCTTAATATTCAGTAGATCACAGGTACAGTTTTGATTTAGCCACATGTTAAAGATGCACATTTTCAGAAACGAAACGATTTTAACTTTCAAAAGTAAAATGGCTGGATGAGCCCAACCACACGCCTAACCCTAAATGTTGTCAAAGACCTGGTGAGTATAAAAGGGTTATTTTTTTTACATTTTGAAAAAAAATATGATTCTAAATTGTACCTATGAATATAAATCATTTTATTAGCCAATGTGTGCCCTGGCAATCTTGAAATACTGCAAATATACATTTTCATGGCAGTCATTTTTAAAAACAAGATGCAGTCTTGGTCTGATCATGTGTGTCCTGTTTTTAAATCAAAGAGCACAAAAAAATCTGCCAGCAAGAGCATTATAATATTTATATTTTGAATGATTCTGGTTAAAATTGGACCTAATCTAATGCACTATTATACACAAATCAACAAACAAATATGTGTTTCACATCAGAAATAAATATCCCAGTTACACTGGTAATTTTTTAAAAAAAAGACAGCCTGTTCTAAGTGACTCACAGGTACCAAACACCCCAGTGATACAGAGCTTAACTCCGAGATTCACTGGCACTAAAAAAGGTATGGCAACCTCAGCAGATGACAAATTATGCAAAATAAATCATTTCAAGTGTACAGAAACCTTAACCTTACAGCATACTATAAGCTGACTGAGGTGCTGGAGGCTCACTCATCCTTCTGCTCACAAGTTCATGAGCCAATAGAAAGGTTGAGCCTTTCAAATGTCAATACTGCATCTGAATTCAGTTTCTTGATTCACAGGTCACATACTAATACACTGCAACACAGTTCTGAGCATGTTTGAGATGCACTCGGAATAGACTTCACCATCTGACTTCGTTTTTTCACAATCCCTGAATTATATTCAGCCTCACAGTCCCCCGTCTTCAAATGGGAACCCTGTGGGTTTGTATTTTCTGCTGTCAGACGCTGCCTAAGGTTGCTGTTTGCCCTCTGTCTTAGAAGATCCTACACCACAGACCCTCATCCAGTTCTTTGTCACAGCATGATCGAAGACAATATTTGGGATCTCTCACTCATTCTCCTATCTCTTTTTTTTTTTTTTTTGGGCTATCCACCTCTCTCCAATAACTCCCTATTTTTTATGAAGTTCAAACAACCTGAGACTGAGCGCCTGGAGCACTGACTCATCTGGAGTGAGGCCAGAGAGAAGCTGAAAGACAGAGAGAAAAGCAGGAAGAGACAGAAAGTCAGAGAGATGAAGATCCAGGAATGTAGTCAGACAGAGAAAGAGGGGGGCTGAGAGATTTCTGGTCCATTCCTCTTTAGAGGAGTGACTGGGTCTGAACCAGCACATTTCAGTCTTCATCTGTCACAGTTTTGCAGTGCCTCCTAGTGCAGAAAAACAGATTGCCTTAGAGAAAGAAAAAACATAACTTTCAAAAGGAGCTAAACTTGCTACAGCATATCATGAGATTCAGTGTGCTTGGAAGCCTGTGGGATTAGTTTGAGGAAGGATCTTATATTTTCAAAATGTGGTTTTCTTTATGAGGACCTGCAGGGAAAAACTTGATCCTTGATCTTGACAATCATCCAAGCAAACCTTTAAGATGAATTACACAACAAACTCCTCTGACTTCACTACAGTGTAGTCAGAGGAGTTTGTTGTGAAAACTGCTATATCAGCTGTTTGTTCCTACTGCTTGAAACATGTATTCCCAAATGACATAATGGAGTAATTCCAATTAAAAGCTCCCACGGTAACAAGGAAGTAGGATGAAGTGGCACAAATACACCTGACTTTTGATGGGGTGATTCACTGGGACCACCAAGTTTCACTTTCACATGCTGCTTGTTTATGTTTAAGCTCAAAAGCTACTCAGTTCAAGTTAGGCAAAGATCATGGTTGGTTCTACCAAGCTATCCTATAGTTTTCTGGGGGGACGTAGTCCCGAAGTGCAACACCTTTTACGTCAATATAAACTTTCAATATAATGCAGTTCAGTCAACAAAAATAGCAGGAGATATAAAAGTGGCTCAACATTTTCAATGATTTGCATGAGGCATAGCTCCATGTGTATGGGTATTACATGCTTAAGAACCCTTTATGTTTGGATGTCTATATTTAGTTGTTTTTATAAGACTGATTTCTGGTGGGTTCTGTATATTCTCACATATGTGAGATTCCTGATAACATATCCCCCTAACCCTGGCACTAAATGAGTCAGAATCTCAGATCATCTGAGCTGCAGAAGAAGCAGTGTGGAAATTAGAGAGAGAGATGCCAACAACCTGTGAGAAAAAAAGGAAGAAAGCAGAGTATTTGCAAGACCTCCAAATATTTTCTCCACACACGCTGCGACAGAAAGCTGCATGAGGGTCAGTGGTGCAACAGCTTCTAAGGCAGAGGGCAAACAAAAACTCACAGCAACCTTGGGCAGCATCTGACAGAAGAAAACACGAACCACAGGGTATCTGTTTGAAGCTGGAGGAAAGTCCAGAAAAATATGAATCTCCAGGAAACAAAAAAAATGGAGCTCGTTATTTTTGGACTGGTTCAGTTGTGGTTGGAGGTAGTATATAAATCCAAATTATGGAAGAAATGTGAGCATATTACCAGATCCCATGCCGATGTCATCAGTTTAAACTGCTATGCTGAATTCAAGCATCTCTGACTCTGCTACCACCAATTGTCAAAAAAAGACACAATGCATGTTGTGGTTATATAAATCTGAAGTAAAACCTGTATGTTGACAATTTATCTAAAGCAGCTTAGCAGGTTTATTTTTTAGTTTTATTTTTTATCATTACAAAGTTGTTTCAAAGCAAAGACGAATTATAAAAGATGAATGTAGCCACTGTGACATTACTTACATGTACAAAAGTTTTGGGCCACACCTCTTAATCACTGAAGTCAGTTCATGAAATGTATTCTCTCCAAGATATGCCACAATCAGCTGTAAGCAGTATTGTTGTGAAGTGGAAGTATTTAGGAACCACAACAAGTCAGCAATGAAGTGGCAGGCAGTGTAAAGCGTCAGTGTCCTCCTGTAGGTATAGTGTATTTGTTTCTGGACTCCACATTTGGCATCCACAATGTTTTTGGAACTAAAAGTGTGATGTCCAAAGTTACCACTGAATGTTAGCAAGCTTTATTAGCAATCCATAAACCGTAAGGGTGTGATTCACACACAAACAAAGATACATACAGAGTGTTAAGTAACAGAAAATGAAAGTACAAGAACAACATTAACCAGAACTGGCTGTATCAGGCACCAGACAAGATGCTTTCATTAAAAATGCTCCTAAAGGTACTACCACCACAAACATGTTTGAGAGGTCAGGTTAGGTGACTCAGTTTTGCAGTGTCTACTAGATCTCATCCACAGCCCTTATTTTTGGACTAAAATCCAAATGGGAAAGCTATAAGTGGTGAAATGAGCTGTAGAGACCAAAATGTTAATGTCACTGGCGAAGTTAGACATTTTAACACCAGTCAATGGGGATTGACTCCATTTTAGAGCCAGCCTCAAGTTGCCTTTGAAGGAACTACAGTTTTTGACACTTGTAAGTTAGCTTTTCAACCCCAGAGGTTGCCACTTGTGCAATCTGTGGTTCTGTCTGTTCCTAACTAAGGCTATAACCTTGTTGGTAGTTTGGCAGATGTTTTTTAGACAAGACAATTAGAAGGTAGCAATTTTGGAAATGTGGGTTGATGTTGAAGCTTGACAATTAGTGGTTTTTAAAGGTATTTATAGATATAACCCTCTTTATTTCTGTTCATTTCCTATCATCAATAAACTAATATGGTTTGTGAAATCACCCATATGCATTTAGAGTTTTATATTTGTACAAAAAGCTTTTTTAAAAAATACTGGAATAAAAAAATCACATTTAAAGATGCGTTTAAGCTATATTAATTTAGTACATTTTAGTTTATTAAACTGATAACAGTGCGAATGTCTATTATTGGAAATCAGTTTTGCAGGGGAAGAACAAAAACAACATATCCACCATAAAAATGAGCAATGAATAATTTTAATTAAGCCACAGCAATTATTTCATTTATTTGACTGGCAGACTCTCATTAAACAGCACTTAGGACAAACCATTTCATCTGCAAGGCAAAAATATTTCGTTCGCTCTTTCTCTCCCTCCCCTCACACAGCAGTTTTTGTTCTCTTTCATTCCCGTAAGTGATCACAGCGCGCAGTCATTCACTGACACGAGGCACAGAGCCAGCCTCACTGACAAACTGCACCACAACCTTTTACCTCTGTATGTAATTAGGCCTCTGGACATGCAACACATTCACTTAGCCTAATTAAAGAATGACAAAGACAAATTGTCCCATCTTTTAGTGGAGATCTTGTTAGCCATGTGCATAGTCTTTGATATTTTCCCACCAATATTATAAAATAAGTTAAAGTGTAAAAGCAGCTGTTTTCCTTTGGTCCATTGTTGGACTTCTTAGACTTGTAGCGTCAGCTAATCCTTCTCAGTGCCTCAGACGCTGTCAGCACAAGAATAAATCAGGAGGCATTTCTGTCTGTTCCAAAAGCTGGATTACAGAAACAAGAAGATTACCCATCCAACAACTTGAACAAGCAAAAAAACAAAGCTATCACAATGCTTCTCAGTGCGTAGTGATTAATTGTATTCTCTGCTCTCGTGTATTAATACAGTCTTGGGGCTGACAAGCTGAAAGAATCCCGGCGGTGCAAATTAAATATAATGCTCAGTATGCTGTTGTGGTTTGCGTCACTAAAACTCTCCGGACAATCATTTGTTTTTCATCAGTTTTTACTGTCTCTGTCTTGTTGTAGGGTTTTAAACACACAGAGATCTTTTGCATTGTGTTTCTTCAGGGTGGTGCTGTAATAATGTGATAGAGGACTGAACACACAGAGGTGGTTTTTCTGTCTGGTTAAAGCCCTTCTAGGTGGTGAGAGCGCTGCCTTCCTCCTGCAGCCACTCATAAATCAAATAATTACATTATGGTTCTTGAGGGAAGAAGTAAGTTTTCCCATTAAGTAGCACTCATTAACCCACTCCCAAAATGTGCAAATGACTAACTTGAGGGAGTTGTGTAGTTATTTCCTTATCGCACAGCCTATTCAAATTTAATATTCACCGAAAATCTTGGTTAACATGCAGAACACGTGATTCTGCTCACCATGAGCAGTAAGCGATCATTTTGTTATCAATATTTTATGATGTACATTAATTAACCTTGAACTGTCTGCAAACGGCAGACAAATGCTCCCTGGTGACTGTGTCAGAGAAGCTCTGCCAAGTCCAGCATATACTGCGCTGCCGTGATTGACAGCACTTTAAGAGCTGCTTTTGAGGGAGGGATCCTTCTCTTCTTCTTCAGAAAAGCCAAACATCACTCACTTAAAGATGTGTGCAGTAATCCAGGCTTCAGAGGCTCTTACAAAAGCAGTGACAGTGATTTGAAGTCCGGGCAAAGGGTCTGCTGTATATTAACGATGATGAGTGCTCAGTGGCAGTATTTGTTTGCTATTTTTTTGATTTTATTCAGTGAATGTGGCTTTAAGCATATCTTTCTAAGAAAAAAAAAACCCTGTGCATATTGAAAAACCATATATTAAAATGAGATCTGACTGTAAACTCCTGAGGCAGACTGGGTTGAGTTACTTAATCATTCATCCTCTTCATCTGAAAGACATTCCTAAGGAAAGCCAGAGGGTATGAGGTGGATGACGTGACCGCTTGTAGGTATAACTCCTCAATTTCAAAGATAAATATCAAGCTGGGACAAAGCCCCTGCCTTTGCCCTGCCATCACAGGACTGTCAGAAATGACAGAAGGAATACTTTGGTCCTGTATGACATGAGATGAGGGCAGGACAGGAGGGTGTCTCTGATCACATCACACTGCTGATTTCTGAGGAAGGCAGAGGGATAAGAGCAAAGCAAAGGGTCCTATTGATCACACAGATGCATTATGGGATGGTAAGAGCAAACAGGGAGAGTAAAGTGCCTTTATCTAATGTTAAATGTTTGCAGAACAGCTTTGTCAGAAGCACTGCCTAAAGGCTACAGCAGGGAAACCACACTGCCTCACATCTCACAAAAGATAAAATTCCATCACTTTTAATCTATGTTAAAGGACCACTGTGTCAGATTTAAGGTGATCTGTTTTTTGAAAATGAGTCTTACATTTTTAAAATATATAATCACTCTAGGATAAAAATCTTTATGTTTTTGTATTTATATATACAGTGTTAGAAGGTCCCCTTCTACAGGGGTTGCCATCTTGTGCTCTTATGTTTTTACAGCATCTCAGAACAACTCAAACTTAAATACTGGCTTTCACGTTCCTGTTAACACTATCACAATGCAGCACTGCTATTTTTGCTCATTGGCTATAATCTAGCTTCTGTGTTCTTATTCAATTACATTACATTCCTAGTTTCTAATTAAATCAGCATACACAAACCTCTGGACTGAAAATATTTGTGGATGCAGTTGTGGAAGACTCATTTTGTCTCCTGACGGCCACCATGGGTTTTCTGACATGTTTGGAAATGGAAGTGGGTGAGGACAGCTATTTAATTGCTACAATCTGTGTTCTCCCCAGTAGATGGCACTGGTCCTTTAATTCAGGCTTGTGATTTTGATTTAGCATTAGTTTGTTGGCAAAATTAAATGCATATATTTTAGGCTTCTGGCATCATTCTGCCGACTGATTTATTAAAATGTACAGTTGGAAAGCACACGTTAAAGAGGTCATTAAAGGATCAGTGTGTAATTTAGTGACATATACTACTACTACCACCACCTAGCTGAAGCAAATTTAGTGACTTGCACTTGTCATGACAGGATAAGAAGAAGTGTGTTTTTGCTAGTAGCTTTGAATAAAGTGAATGCCTTGCTGTTACGTCTGACTGAACTACTATCTGGTATTTGCCTAAATAAACCTATTAGCAATAACTCATGGTCAGGGGTAGAAAGCTTTTCCTTTTCCCTCCAGGGGTCAGGGATCTATACTAAGTTCCACTTTTGATCAAAAAAAAGTTGTATGGAGCCACAAAACATATTTCACAATTATAACCAAAGTGAAAGACAGTACTAATAGAATGTTTAAATCTTTTATCATATGTGACTACCCTTTAGGGGGTTATTTATGAGTGATTTTCATTTTGCATTTTCATTAAATTAATACCATTTTTTGTTGCATTCAGAAAACTGCAGACTTTTTGATGGAAAAATTCTGAAGTTAAGGAGGAAGCATCAATTAGCCCGTATAGACCTAATTTAAAACAGAGTAGCTGTAAAGCACTTGCCACTTTGATTTCTACATGTGTTTGTGCAAATGGCTGAAATTAAAACTACGTTGATAATACATAAATGAAAGTATTGTAGTCTAACTGATTTTAAAAATTGTAAAAGTTAAAAAAAAGAGCTATTTTCAATTTTCAGATTTTTACTTAAGTCTAGCCATAGATCAAGCCTACAAACAAGATATCAGAATTGGTGATTAAATCAATCAAATCAAATATGTTAAACTATAAATTTCATTTATGACTTTTATCTCTTGGGGTTTAGAATTGAAAGCTAGGGGGACTCAGAACCAGGCTTTTATCTGTATACATCAATGCAAGCCACTTCTAGTGAGGTTTAAATAAATTACAGCAAAAAAAATGGAAAATTGAATTGAATTTTCTAAAATTTTATTTTTGTTAGTTAAATAAATATCAAATTGATAGAAAACACAAACACACTTATATAGCTGTTTGTGCGTGTGTGTGTATATATATATATATGTGTGTTTGTGTGTGTACCTGGTTCATGTCAGATGTAGATAATGACTGTATTTTTCTGTGATCTCTTAAACAGAAACCAAACCAAAAAAGTACCCCGACAGCTTGATTTATGTGGTCCCAAAACTCTAGCTTCATTGAATCAGCAAAGACCTGGAAAAAAGAACTGGGTGCCTACCCACTAATACATCCAACTGACAAACTCTATGGCGTTATTGCTAAACAAACCTAGTAAAATAATTTTATTTTTCCCACTATATTACCAGGCTTCGCACTCCCATCTGTGGTTAGGTTGAAGAAAGAAAAGAAAAGTCTTGATTAATTTTTAGTTTTTCTTCCCATTCTGACAAATGATTTTGAGCACAATCCATCTTCTTCAACTTACCTGGAGTCTATCCCAACTGTCATGAGGCAAAAGGTGGGAAACACCCTGGACAGGTTGCCAGTCTGTCACAGGGCTAACATAGAAACTAGACATACATGCTGACATTTACAGTTTAGAACTGCCAATTAACCTTATGTGTCTTATATGTCACAGGCACAGGGAGAACATGGAAACTCCACACAGAAAAAACCCAGCTGGCTGATGGGTAGGAGCCGAGGGCCTTCTTGGTGTGAGGTGACACTGCTAACCACCATGAGTTTTAAAAAAATAAAAATAAGTGCTTCATCTCAAAATAAGGTCCTAATGCATCGAATAAGATGTAAATGAAAACGTGAAAAGTAAAGCAGAAAATGTCAGGGTCCCCTGCCCTCCAGGTCCTGAGTGACCTGTCTATCTTTTTCGACTTCTTGTGTTCTTTCTTCCCTCTCTCCCTGTCTGGGTTGGGTGTGGGTATTAACCATTTGCTTGGATCTCAGGCTCAGGCCTGGCTCAGGCCGAATATGCTGGCGCACCTGGATCTCATCACTTGTTATCAGTGCTATTTAAGCCCAGCAGTTTCCTCTATTCTCCATGGGAACATTTAGCTACTCAACTAGGAGTAATCCAGGCCAAATCTGCTGTGTTTCTTGGATCCAAGCCAAGACCTGTTACTTACCTGCTGCCTCTCTTAGAGCCATCACACCGAACTTGCCACCTAAAGAGCTGCCTGACCCATTTTCACCAAGATCACTGTTCACTGCCACAGGAAACTGGACTCCATGTACACAAACCACAGCTACAGGAAACTGGGATTCACTTGTACAAAAGGAACACTCTCTGGATTTCCTAACAAAACCTCACTCACTCAGTAAAGGACAAAGACTGTTTTATTATTTACACCTTGCTGTTTGGAATTAATCTAACCTTGCTAATTTGATAAATTCATCTTAACTTCAGTCCTGTGTTTGTCCACTTTTATGTGCCTTCCTCCACCGTGACAGACACAAAACAATGTGGTCACAAAACCAGTTTCAGTGAGTCCGGAGAGAAGAACAATGTACTTTTGGCCAGATAAAATAATAAAAAAGCAGCTATGGGAAGTGATATTTGTTGAAGCCCTGAACCCTTTCCAATATCACTGAATTCATGTGACCTTTTCTAGTCACAAAATGGTTTACCGGTCATTCCCACGGATTAAGCACAAAATCATTAAAATGGCTGCGCTTGCAGACAGACTGGACACGTCAGAATGAGAGCCAAATGTTATAGCACCTTATGGAGTGTGAAAGGTTAACTGGGAAAGAAGTGCAGAGAGAAATGCTAGCCAGAAAGCAAGGGCTGGGAAATGTATTCTGTGTTGTGCTGTAATTGCACTTCAGTTATTCAATTACTTATTAGCCTTAAATTGTGATGTGAATATATTCACCGTATCAGTCAAATATATGCAAACAGTATTGAAAAGTCTCCAGATCCAGGTATGTTTATTACATATACCTTCATGCTGATTAATCAGAATTATTTATCAAATGAATAAAAGCACTTGTGAACACATTTCCATTTTTTAAACAGCAATACACCCCCCTAAATCCTCTGCTTCTCACCTCCATCCACCTCCTACACAGACGTGTGGACTTCCTGTTCTGCTTGTGGGGAAGTCAGGGACCGGGTCCAGATGGTGGCTCCATTAGTCAGAGCAGTGGAGCCACCCTGGCAATGCAAATACTCGTGTCACATGTCCAATAACTGATATGGATGATTGCAAACTCAGTTCACAAGGATAAGAACCAGGAATTATCCACTAATTGTCAGTGAAAGATGTAAACTGGCTGCACATCAGTTTGACCATATCCCTGTAGGTTTTGGAGCTCCAAAATACCCACTTTAGTAAAAGGAACTGGGGTTTATAGCAGTCTACTGATCTGGACAGCTCACAGCATCACTATCCATTTCTCAAATAGCATGACTGACAAATAGCTCTGTGCCAAGAGTACAAACCTCAGCTGTATTCCAGTGTTAAGCAGAGATCTTCGATTAGAGCAGAAAAATCATTAACCTTCCACTTATCTGCTGCAGAAATAATTCACAGAAAGAAATGTGAGTGCAAGTAAAAAGGACCATGGCATATTGAGTACAACTTTTTATTGCAGAATTGGAGCTGTGTACATATATTATACGCTATTACTCCTCCATTATGATGCTTGTGGAGGCATTATAATGAAATTCATGAAGTGGCACACTGGGCACACTGTAGCACAGTCAGGACTTTAATGTGTACAAATACATAAACTTCCTAATGGCCCAAACTTTAAGCTGATGACTCATGGAGCTGCAGACAAATGGGTCCTTACCATGTGCAGTTAGTATTTTAAACAAAGATGACATTTTGTAGCTCAGCGTTACAGTGCAGTGGGGTTCAAACATGATGATTGCCTGGGGACTTTCTGTCTGAAGTTTGTCTCTTCTTCTGCGCTCACTTGGATTTCCTTCCCCCCACAGTCCAAAGATATGCATCTTAGGTTAACTGGTAATTCTAATTCTGATTCTAAATGGTTGTCTTTCTGTGGTAGTCCTCAGATGGTCTAGAAACCTGTTAAATGTGTAACAGGTGCAAATAAGACAAGAGTAATGCTACATAAAATCATTAATCTTGTGAATTCATAAGTACTTTACCACTGACTTCATGATTGCAGCAAGCACACAGAGCAGAAAAATATCACAACCCCAATTCCAAAAAGGTTGGGATGCTGTGTAAAATATAAATGAAAATAAAATATAATGATTTGCCAATCTCATGAACCAATATTTTGTTCCCAAAAGAAAAGAAATAGAAAACATATCAATTTTTGAATTGGAGACTTTTACATACCATGAAAAATACTAGCTCATATTGAATATTTTGGCAGCAATATGTCTCCAGAAAGTTGAGAAAATGGCAACAAAAAGCTGGAAAAATAAATGATACAACAGCATGGCTTCATAGCTGAAGAGTCTGGGTGCTGGCCTGACCTGCATGCAGTCCAGATCTTTCAACAATCAATTAAAAACATGTGATGCATCATGAAATGCAAAATACCACAAAGATGAGCCAGGACTGTTGAGTAAGTGGAATAGACCATAAAATATTTAGATACATTAAGTTGTCTAAAGACAACTTTATGTTTGGTATAAATTCAACAATAAAAAAACTGCCCTTTATCTGGCAAGAAAATGTATTTATTAGGTTCAGTGACCATTCAAATTGGCCTCCCTCCGCTCTCCCTGAGGTTGCAGATTTCTCCCAGCCAATCAGTGATGATCATCTGTGACAGTAGTATGATACATGGCATCTAACTCATTAATGTCTAATCCTAATCATACATGGTAACTTCACTGACTTTGATATGCAAATTAAAAAGGAAAATTATTTTTAAAAAAGTCTCAAAAGTAAGTAAAACTCTTTAGGGTTAAAAATTTTGATTTCCATTTATTTCAGGGAGTGCCCTATGATGGATTAAAAATTGAATACATTAACACCACTGACGTACTTCTCTTAAATGTATGAATAATCAGTATTAGCAGTAACCAGTTTCCAGATGTTCTGTAGTACAGCTCTGTTTTTGTTGTTCAAACTACTAACCTACCATGTCAGCTCAACGCAGTTCCAAAATAACTATACATATCAAGCCACTGATGTTCTCACAACACAGGTGGTCATTGGCCAGCAATGTTGAGCTACAGCATGACACCATAAATATAATTTTCATTCCTAACATGCAGTCTTGCTCATTGCTCATCACACTCAGATGCAAAAACCAGCCACACACAATCATCTAGGCTTAGTGACAGTATTCAAAACATTATAATTTCAAATCAGCGTTTAATACTTCTGCCAAGTACACTGATGAAATACTTAGCAAAGATAATTCTGCTTCCTCTGACAGATGTTTGCCAGCTTAACCCACCTCTTCACGTGCACTGCACATATTTATGCACAATTTTCAACCTTCGCTATGTCAGTTTCTGCTCTATCACTGCTGGTATCCTCCATCTGTTTACAATTATCGCTATACTGGATGCGCAGTAGTTTGTTTCCTTTTGTTTGTTAAATTGTCAATTATTTTACTTTATGCCTTCAGCTGATTGTTTGCATAATCATCTCTTTATTCGGTTGTAATTGACGGCAGAATGATTCGAACAGCTGTAGATTATATTTAAATACACGTTTTCACTGCGCGTATGTGGTTAGATTTCATAAACAGCATCACATATTGAGCCTAAAAGATAAAACACCCTGGAAATTCTGAAACAGGCACAAGTGAGAAGCAATCAATCAAGGCATTTTCATGCTTTAGTTGGAAAAGCTGATCTAAAGTTTTGCACTTTGCGAAAGTTTTTAATCTCGGGTCAAATGGTGGTTTTATGAAGCATAAAAATAAACCGTTTATTCAAGCTAAATGAGTTGCTTTTCCATAAGTTCTTATCATTTGGCATGTTTGTGGCTCTGTGAGCAGCTAAAATCCAGTGATCCTGCATATTGCTGATGTATTGAGGACAAGGGGCTATTAATCCTAACTGAACCTGTCGAGATAAAGCAGAGCTCTGGGGGATTGTGCAGTTTGCTCCTAAAACTAGAAATTTATTGTTATAGCGATGATTGCTCCCCATGAATCTATCTCTACATTACTCTGAAAGCCGGTTTATGCAGTTCTGCCAACTTTGCAGCTGGTACACTCAAAGCGCTGCTGACTACTTTAAAGTAGGACAATAAAAGTACATTTTATCTCCTGAAGTCTGTAAGCAAATATTGGATGCCAAGATAGCATTGTCTCTAAAGGTCAGATTCATAATGAGAGATTCTGACAAATACAGTGTGACGTTCTAAAGTACACTTTGGGAAATAAATCACTGCAGTAGCACTCTGAAAAATTGGGACCATATAATAATATTTTATTATTAATGATAAAAATCCATCTGCATTAGCACTAGGAACTAAGGATGCAATTTTCAGCAACACACAGAACCCCAGTGCAGACTATCGCACAGTTAAGAGATCAAACCAATGTGCTTGCTACATTTGTTAGATGCATACTGAGGCTTTTAGGTCTCTCTCTTTTCAAATTGTGACCAAGCTTGGACAGTATACTATAACATGATACAAAAGTAAAACAGCTTCTTTTCTATATCTTAAAATATTATGATATTGATTATGATGCACAAATGTCTGTTAAGGAATCCTGTAGAACTATATAATAAACAAATATGTTCTTTTTGTATGGTTTCACCAAACAGCCCTGAATTGCATTGAGAAATATAATAAACGTGTAAGAAACATTACACCTACCACACTTCATCAGTGGAACAGTTTATGAAAAAAGTAAAAAACTATGCTTTATGAGATGATTTTATTTGCAATATTATTCTGTACTTGCTAAAACAATACAGGGTGTTTCAAAAAGATGAACCCAATTTAAAAGCACTATATCTCTGCAACCACCTGTAAATGAAACAATTACCACATGAAAGCATTTTAAAAGATCACAGCTTAACCATTTGTAACTTTGTGGAATTTTACCATGTTGCTATCAAGAAAGATACCATATTGAAATTGGGTCCATCTACTTGAAACACCCTGTATATTGTTTAGTAAATTCCTCAGACTTGGTTTTTATTAACTATATAACACTACATACAGACTTCCCACTGCAGAGGGGAAAACAACTGCAGGTAGAAGTTTCAGATCACAAGAGTTGAACTGAAGCCATAAATGTTACTTTGAGATGATAATTATGCTAAGTGAAAGAGGTGACTGAGACCTGTTCCTTAGTACTAAGTGCTTTCAAGCAGCATCTTGGCTAGGTTTTTAGATTCAACCAAAATATTCATATCGAATTTAGGTTTTAACTAATGAAGGAGGTGGCAAGCCATCACCTCCGACCCCAAGGAGTTACACCAAGATTACATCACCCATCACATGACTTCAAGACTGTCAAAGCTCCACATCTTGCTACTTCACTGACAGCATTTTGGAAATAACTGGCTGGACATTAACCTTTCTGAGTGAAGTCAGTTGAACCGACCACAGCCAAAGCACTTTCAGAACCAAGCCATCTTGAAATTACTCCAGGCTCTTGTTTTAAAGAATTATCAATCTTAACTTTAATTTCAATGATCAATAAGACTGAATGTAATCAAAAAGAATTTTAAAAAATGACTTTTCGACTTTGCAAGAAAATGAAGTTGTACTTCTACCACTGTCTTTAATGTTGGGGAATTCACCCATAGATTTTAATTCAAGATTATTTAAATGCCATGTCCCTCTCATAATGCCTCAGCTACAATAAATGATAAAAGCTGAACCTATTATGCTCCTTCCCGGGTCCAGATTTTTATTCTTGGAGTCTGCTAAAGTAGCTTTGCATGATTCACACTTAATACATTTGGTTCTCAGCAGGGATAACACAGAAAGCCAGATATTCATTCACTCTCAAATAGATACCTACAGCCAATTTAGACCCACCAATTAGCTTAACATGCATGTGGACTGTGGGAGGATGCTCTTGCACTCAGAAAACCCCCACAGGCACAGGAAGAAACTGTAAACTCTACACACACAGGTCCAGCCAAGTGGCATGTTGGAACCTTACAGCAAACCACTGCACCTCCACCAGCCCTGAAACATGATCAGTTAATTAAAAATGGGCAACGAAGAAATTTGGACCCTTATTATGACTGAGTTTTTTTAAAAATATGACAATTTTCTTTTTAGCTGAAGGTTTACTATAGACATTATTTGTCAATCTCTGTTAAATTGCCAAGAAAAGAGGCAATTAAATTTCATTTTTATGATAAAATGAAGCAAAGAATGAAAATAAAGTTGAAATTTTCAAACCTACAGTAACACCACCACCCCCAAAATAATGAAACAGTCAATTAAATAATAGGTCTTCATTTCCACCTTTTCTCAGAGTTTATATATTGTACTTTTAGATGATAAACCAGCTGAACATGAATGCAGAAGTGTGGTTCTGAAGAAAGGAGTAGTTCAATCTGCCCTTTTCAAGAGGGTGACAGGCAATCCTGCTGCATGACCCCAGCTTAGAAAAATCCCTGGACTGGATTTGTTTCCTTGGATACCAGAGCACGCGCATTAGATCTCCTTCCTGCTGTAAACATTCAGTGTTGCGTACCACGTAGCACATCATGCTGTGGACTCTACTGTTTATATTGGAATGCATCTTAAAGCCAGTGCTGTAGTTGTGTAGTAGTCATTAATCCTTTTTGTCTGCATGATTATTCGTCACACTTTAGGTGATTACTAAACCTCTTCATGATCAGTGTGGTGAGTTACTGTGTATCTCTAGTGAGAACTGCTCTTCTTTGTTCTGCCCTCTTCTCCTTTTACCTGTGAGTCTCCGTCTGATTCCATGCTCCTCATCCCCGTGCCACTCACAGTCAATGACTCCATCAAAGGCCTGACAAAATATAGACTGGGCCCTCTAAATCACTCTCTGCTCTGATGAAATGAGCTCTAGGTCTGTTTGTTCAAGACAAGGGGGCCTCATGGGCTGTGATGGGACACAACAGCCAGTCTGTCCTCACGAACAAATGGCTCGCAGCACACCTCATTTTCTTGTCTTTTTTAGTGTTATTGAGATTTCTTACACAGAAGGCAGCTATCAGTCATTGTCGGTGCTGCATGCATTTTCTTTAGACCTGTCAGTGTCACAGTCTGAATAGTAGGCAGTCCAGTGATTCTCAATATTTTAATGATAGCTGAAGACTGGCCTCGAGAGAAACAGTTGTCAGTTGTCTTTAAAAACTCAAAAAAAATTACATGTTTGCAATCAAGTGACACAGCCTTATAACCCAGTGTTAGAAGATTGCTGTTTTCACATTTTCTACTCATGGTCACATTGAGTTTTGACAGAATTAACTATGACCATTCTTCCCAAAAAAAATGCAGCTAGAATCAATACTTTTATTTTTATGATGGAACACTTAAACACAACGTCACTATGTGTCACTCCTAGTGACAACACATCAGAGTTATCACTTGACTCTGTTGCTCTCTTCAGCTTTATGACACTTTTTCACTGCCTCCAGTTTGCTGATTTATCTTTCCAGGCTAAAACTTTTATGTTTTGATGCGCTTTCATTACTCTTATCTGCATCATTTCAGTATTTAGCAGCTATAGACAAACTTGGTATCATCAAATGGCATACCAGTAGCATACAGATTTCCAGACACATTTACATACCAATTATACAGTGAGGGCATTTTTTGTGGCAGTTCAGTACGTTGCCCAATGACACTTCTATCTCAGGAGTGGTGATGGAACCACTGACCTTCCGATTAGTAGACAATCTGCTCTGCCTCCTGAGCCACGGCTCATGCCATGGGTCATTCCACATTAGTTCAAATGCCTCCCACCTAACCATCTCAGATTTGACTAAAAAAGTCCCAGAGGAAAGATATTTTTAATAGGAATTGTGCAAAATTTCAGGTTCCTATTGTTATTAGTTAAAAAAAAAAACTTAAAGGGATGAAGGTAGAGGTGTTTTAAATGATTTTCTAGCATTTTTGAGAGGATAATTTCTAAATCCCATTATCTAAAAACTTACTGTGTTAGGTCCTTCAAATTTTTTAGGGTAAATATCTGGTACTATGGCTCTCTGAAGTTTTAGGAGTGTCGCTCAAGTTAACACAAAATGATAGATGCTGGAATTTTCTTTAAATGTCAAATTTTTGTCTGCAGATTTGGAGACCTACAGAAAACACAGTTTGCAGGTAGGGAAATAATATTTTATTTACAGCTTCTCATGTACAAGGTACATAATCTTTAAACAGTCCAATTTTGCTAATGTCATGGGTTTCCATGTCGTGAGAGAGGTGGGGACCCATATGCAGGACAGCTGAGATGACTTGAAGGTAAAAAGGCTTTATTTGCCAAAAATCACAGGGAAACACAAGTCCATGAAAAATCCTAGGGAAACACGGGAGGGCAAGACATGGGGGAGACTACCAGTAATGACGCGACGACGAGCAACACAGAGGACGGGACTAAAATAGACAAGGACCAACCAATGAGCACACGACAAGTGGACAGGGCACGGCAGGGACAATCAGGGCAGGGGAAACACAACCGGGATAACCAATGAATGAACGACAAGAAGACAGGGGCGTAACTAAAGCACACAAGACGGGGGGAACAAAACAGGGACTAGACAGACTACCAGAATAAGACAAGACAAGATGCCAACTGAGACGAAGACCACTAACAAAGAAACAGGCAAGGCATGGGGTAAAAGGGAATAAACAGAACCCAAAACTAAACACAAAAACCCAAACCAAAACGCGGACCATGACATGTTCTCCTTGGGCTTAGCTTTCATTATTCATCATTTAATAGTTATACTTCATTTGAAGGTACAGTGTATTAGCTCTAGTGAAACATGCTCGAGAGAGACTGTACTAGCTGAAAATATCCAGTTTTCAGTATCATAAAACCAGTAGGCCTACACTACAGATATGGAAAATATGCATACCACACCGCGTGTACAGCAGAGTAATTTACCACCAGGGGTGTTCATGATGAGGGTCCAGTCCAGCCAACTGTACTGCTTTGGAAAATGTCATCAGTTTCATAGACTTTTTACCGCTAAAGAACATCACCCCATGGCCTGTCACATGCCAAAGTACCGTTGGATGCTCCCTTGTATTCTCCCCAAGGGGCCGCCACAGCAGATTAATCAGCATCGGTAATTTGGCAGAGGTTTTATGCCGGACGCCCTTCCTGACACAGCCCCCCACGGTGAGGGGAGCTTGTGTCCCCACCTGGAATGTGTAAACCACTACACTGTGGAGACAGCCCTGTCATATGCCAAAGTAAGCAAGAAAATTTGTTTTTTTATTTTTTATTTTTTAAGGTTGTGTCAGGAAGGGCATCCTGGGTAAAATCTCTGCCAAATTACCCATGTGGATTAATCGGCTGTGGCGACTCCTTGGTGTATTCAATTTAGTAACAGAAATTCCGTTTTAACAATTTAAAATAAAATGTTGTCTTTTTTAAATTGTAAAAACAGAATATTTTCTGTCAATTCATAGATAATTCTTGAGTGAGTGGAGTTTGGCAGCGTCACCTTAAGGTGAATTCACAGTACTGCTTTGGTCCTCTGGAAAGCCTACGCACAGTCGTCTACATGTTGTAGCTGTTCACTGTCACCAGGGGACAGTGTCATAAGTGATTGGTCTGCAGGCTACACTCTACAAAGATCAGTGTTATAAAAAGAGTTGATGTGAAACTGAGTGTGTCACTGCAGCGTAGATGGCTTCTCCATCTACGCTGGGAACTCTGTTGTTGTTTACTTTTTAACCAGTCAGCATTTGACCTACACACAGTGTCATCCACGCATTTTTGGACAGCTGCATGGCAGCACATATGCATTGGTTGCATTCCCCTCTGCATTGACTCTGTGTGGGTAAATACCAATGCAGACTGACTATAAGCATCCAGCATCAGGGAGACCGGGTTTCTCCTACTGTCACTGCAAACTTTGCCCCCTACTGGGCCCGGGGCCCCAAGCAGTTGCCTGTCTTGTCTAGTGGTGAAGCAATGCCTCAGGTCACGGAAAGATTGTTGGCCACACGGTCCCAACAGGGGGATCTGAGCCTGTGATCTTTTTGCTTTTTGATTAGAGTAGACACTCTGGATATTATACTGAAATCTAGCTGCTAATTATCAGCACCATTTAAAGATGATTGCTTATGTACTGGTACCAATCTCCAAGAATAAGGGTGATGTGCAGAGCTGCTGTAAATACAGAGGGATCAAGTTGATGAGCCATACCATGAAGATATGGGAAAGC
>VUQH01090771.1:0-16423 GCA_015106775.1 Etroplus canarensis
AGGAGCATTTCTGTTGAAGTTACCATTGTCTGACATAAGCACAGGAAGTAATAGAAGTATAATAGAAACTCTACAGCGGTACACACGCCCCACCGCCAACTAGTGTCTTTGCTGCAAATTTGCAGGGCAAAACAGGCAGACCTCACAGAAACATAAATACTGGTGTTGGCATCGGGCACTACGCTGTAGGCGCTACATATGTTCACTGCAGAGGTGTAAAATCTGCTTTGTTCTTACTCTCTACTACCGTAGCTTTGCATGAGTTTCATTTGGAGCCCCTGTTCATCCGCGGTCTGAAACGAGCTGTTTAAGCTCCTTTCCCTTAAAAATAAATCTCTGTTCTGTTCATTGTCTGCCCACCTGGGTGGAGCTTCTGTGACGACCATATTAGGGCTATCCCCTCTTATTGATGTCATACAGAGCCAAGAATGAAAAAAAATCCTGAAACTGAGTGTTTAGCGCAGTCTGAAGCCCGATCTTTCAGCATTATAGGTCCAACATTGCTCCTCTGTTCCTCTGGATAATCCACAAACACACAGTCACTTTTTTTAATTGGGGCAAATTCTTTAGTGTAAAGTCATCCTGATGAAAATCTGTAACCTATTATGGGTGAGAACAAACACATCAGATCTTCTCAGTAGATTCACAGTAATCCAGTTGACCTGAAGAAGAAAACATCATGGCAAGTTTAATAGCTGTGTATTAAAGGCTTTTCTGATAGCTCTAACAGGCAGTACTGAGAAATGGCCCGCTAAAGCAGACTTAACCCTCTCGCTTCTCATTCACTTTGAGTGGGGGGATGGTACGCATTGTTGAACTGAATTGTGAATCTGCTGCTTACATTTGCTTGTGTTGGTTGGGTAGAAGGGTTGAGAAAAGTTAAAAATTTTAGGCAGCAATCCAATCAAATTGTGTTTGCTCAGTGATTTGGGTTGCTTTCAGATAGTTGCCAGTTTTTAATGCAGGAAGCCCACGCCTTATGCCATTTGTTTCCCTGTATGTATGTATTTATTTATTTATTTCAGAAATGGTGGAGTCGATGAAGAAGGTGGCCAGTATGGACGTGGAGCTGACGGTGGAGGAGCGGAATCTTCTGTCAGTAGCGTACAAGAACGTAATCGGAGCCAGAAGAGCCTCCTGGAGGATAATCAGCAGCCTCGAACAGAAAGAAGAAAACAAAGGAGGCGAAGACAAACTAAAAATGATCCGAGAATACAGGAAAACGGTCAGACACTGCTTTCAACCCTGCTTTTTGAGAAAACGTGTGAAAACTGAACACCAGGAGTCAATTTTAGGCTTTATTTGCACTTGCCAGACAAACCCTCTGGACTGAAATAGAACTGGTTTGAAGTTTGTACCGGCCTAGTTATTTGATGGAGATAAGTGTTAGTCGAGACTTTTTAAGTTCTCCTCCACTTACTGCTGCACTTGCAGTGGAAAAGGTTTTGCAACCCAACATGTGAGTAAAATAATGAGGCAGACAGCAGCCATGAAGTAGTTTCAGATCACTTCATTTCTGCTGCAGAGAAACTCTTAGTCACCAGCAGAACCACAGAGCAAAGCCTTACTGTAGATAACTGTGCTGTGCTTAATGCTGACTGGGAAGTCGAATCCATAACTTTTACAGTGCGTTCATCATAATTTGCTGCAAAGTGCATTAAGACGATGTAGTACATTCTTTATCAAAGGCTTTTCCACATTATTTAGCCATTCTTGACAAAAACAAGGCAAATATTTGATTAAGAAATGAATCTGTTGCATAACTAAGAAAATCAAACATAAAGGTGGGGGAAGCAGATTTAATCCTGAAATCTGCTGTGAACAGCTTTCGCATACTGCTGCGTGTATACAGCGGACCTGGAGAAAAGTGAGCAAAATTGCAGGACTTCATAGTAATTTATAACCATGGCATCAGTGACATTGCAGCTCATCTGGCTCATGATCATCACACTTCACAGGTTATCAAATGTGTTAGGTACAGAGGAAGAGTGAAAAGTCATCTTGTCAATGGTTTGCGCTATTGTACAACTTGATGAGAATTCAGATCCTTTGAGGAACCAAGGAGGCTGACAGTCTCATATCCAGGACAACAACCCTAGTTCTTGACTGCCCTTAATCTAGCTTAAGACATTAAGCCATAAAATGTACCTTAGGCTGCTCTCTTGTATTCCCCTCAAGGGGTTGCCATGTGGCATTTATGTATAGATGGCAGAGGGGCGCACGCAAGCACTCATTTTATGAACATTACAATCCAGACCAACACTCTTAAGGGTAGCGAGTCTTGTGAGAATGGAAAAGTGCTTGCAAAACAAGAGCATTGATCAGATTTGACTGAAAAGTGCGCACATTGATCATGTGATGGGTCTTCCCCCAAACTGCACTCATTGTCATTTTTAGAAGCACCTTTTCATGTGTCAGATGAGTGTGTGTTTCCTGCTGTCATCTACACATAAATGCCATCATTAGGTTTATTTATGGCATAATAATGTCTTAAGCTAGTTGAGGGCCTGTCAAGAATGAGGGCTGTTGTCTGTGATATGGCTGACTACGAGAGCCTCTTTGACTTCTCAAGACTTGAATTCTCTATTTGTGCGATACAACCAGCCAGCGACATGAAGACTTACCAGTTTCTTTCTCTTCTTCACACATTACATCAACCTGTGAAATGTGATGGTTGATTGGCCAGATGAGCTACTGCGTCTTGGACATTCTGGTCATTCATTAGAAGTGAGAAGCAGGATATGCCGTCGGCACTGATAATATTGCTAATGCTAGCGAGCAACAGTGCCATTTTATTTATTTAGTGGTGTTATTGAGGTGGGAGAGTTGTGTCCGCTGAATGAAGGTGTATCAGATCAGAATTTTCCTTCATGCATTTTCAAGAGGAATTTGATCCAGTATCTGTGGTGGCGGCTCACTGACGGCAGTATTTGTCTGTGTTTTGGTCTGCAGGTTGAGAAAGAGCTGAAATCAATCTGCAACGACATTCTGGATGTACTGGACAAGCATCTCATCTTAGCTGCTACCACGGGAGAATCTAAGGTTTTCTACTACAAAATGTAGGCATCCAGTGAATGTGTGTCATGTACTACATTTTCCTCTACTGACATAGACAAAGGGGAGCTATTGTGCTTTTGCTTATTTTCTGTCTTATTTATAATGCTAAAATGTGGCTGCTCGTATTAAACACGGCTAAAGATTGAAATGAGGTCAGCATATGTACCAGCGGTCCCCAACCTGTTTTGTACCAGGGTCCAGTTTCACGCATGAGAATTTTTTCCATGGACCAGGTAGAGGTGCAGGGTTCCAATAACAAAATCCTTTGTCAGTTCATAGTCTGTAATCTGAATGCAACAATTACACTTTATATTAGGCAATTACACTAATTCTACACTATAATATCTACTCACCATAATGCAGAGTCAGTGGGAGCCCTGGGCTCGTTTCCCTGCAACTATACGGTCCCATCTGGGGGTGATGTGAGACAGTGACACGATGCTTTCAGCGCAGACACATTTATTTAAGTGGTGGCCTTCAGTAACTGTTTTTGTCCTTCATGTTCACATTTTTCTTTCAAAAAATTTCAAGGGCTTTGTCTTTTAACGCTGGGTGTTTTGTCTCAGTGTGGCGAAGCAGTTTTGAGGGTTTCATGGCATCATTTAGCCAGTCGGTCACTGCAAATGATGCGCAGTGGGTGTGGTGCTTGTGTATCATCTGTTCCGATGAACCCATAACTTGGGTAAGAATCTTTGGTATTTTCTTTTAAATGCAACTTTCTTCTTGCTGGCAGTCTGCGACCCTTCTGCTGTCCCATTGTCCCCCCCCTCCCTTCCCAAAAAAGCTCACGAGTGAATTTTGTTTCTGGCCCATTTTATTTCACTGACACGTAAAACGGCGTGCCAGAGTCAAGTGCAGTAGTGAGGCAAGGACGGAAACAGTCATTCAGAATAAGATCTGGGAGATTGATGAAAGAAAAACAACTATCTTTTCAACCACGGAATTTTTTCTTTGCAGCTCGGTACCAAATGAGTACTGATATATACAATCGAGCCAGAATTTGGGGCTTCATATTGCTCTAAACACTGAGTTTAAGATGATTTTTTTTCCCCTACTCTTGACCACATATGACAGAGTAGATATCCCTAATATGGTCGTATCGGTCACACTCAGCCCCACCCCCTTGCTAATCAAACCAGCCCATAATCAGAATTTTAGTTAGACTCTAACAGACTCAGTCAACCCCTTGCATAGTTTGCCTTTAGAAGTGCTGTTTGAAGTGCTTTGCTTTGTTCCTCATATTTCTGCTGGTCATCCATGCCCTGCTTATTTGCTCCATGTCCCATCAATGGGGCCCCCCGCCACAGTTTGAGAACCACCGACTTAAATAGAGAAGAGTTAAAAATGCTTGTCATGTAGTGATTTTAGGGGCCAAAAACAAGGTGCAGTATAAGTTAAATAAGAATGAACTTAAACTGTGATTCATGCCAAGGCACTTTAGTAGTAAAACATTGAGCTGGAAATGAGCATTGCAGGGTCCCCTTTAACCTTATCAAGGCTAACTGATTGACGCAATTTGCAAGATTACTCTGGGATATTCAGTAGAATGGGCTCCTGGCTTGTTTAATTAGATTATAAGTTGTTGTTTTAGGGTGTATCTGAGCTTCTTACTGTTTTATTTGCTGTTGGTTGTTCCAGAATCGATCGATAAACTAATAAATGTTGTTTACTGCTGAGAAACCTGGCCATTTAACTCTAACACACTTGCTAGCAGGAGATTTTCTCTCATTATGTTAACTGTTGTCTCCTGCGAACATTTCTTTGTTCGTCATTAATCACAGTTGGCACCTTGATGTTAATTATTCAGTTTTTTGACACGTCATTGCCCTCAACTCTCCCATCTAATTCAGCACAGCCTCGTCCCAGTTAAAATAAACCATAAAAGGTTGAGGTGAGCTGAGCTTGTGGAGTGAAAGCCACACACTCTGCACTCTTTTGTCTTCTGTCGTAAAAATAGGCCTGTCAGAAAAATCAGGTGCAATTTTAAGCTCTATCGCTCAGCATGAAATAGTAACGCGGAACCTCACGTAAATTTTAAAAATAGGTGATTCACCTAAAATCACAAACTTAGGAGTAAGTGAAGCCTTATTACATAGAGCGTTTTAACCCATAATTTTTAACTGATCTCCATTTAGCTGCCCCCTAAACGACACACCTTTAATCATGCTTTAAGCTGTAAACAATAGCGTTGGTCTGTTTATGATGATGAAGTGGAGGTTAATCGTTTAAGGAAATGTCTACACAGCACTATGCCATTCTTTTACTGTACTTCTATAAACCTAATATGGATTTATTCTATCCATCTGTCATCCCATCCATCCATTTCCTTCATTTATCCACGTCTAAGCAGAGGCCCCCTAAGCGTTCCTCTCCCTGGTCACCTTCTCCAGCTCATCAGGGGGAGACGGAGGCTTTCCCAAGCCAGCTGAGAGAGCCTCTGTCTGCCCTGGGACCTCGTCCCCGTAGGACATGCCTGAAACACCTCATCTAGGAGGTGTCCAGGAGGCATCCTTATCAGATGCCCAAACCATCTTGGCTCCTTCTGATAAGGAGGAGTAGCAGCTCTACTAAGAGAGCCCACACAACCTCCAGAACAAGCAAGCTCATTTCAGCCACTTGTATCTGTGATGTCATGCTGCTGGTCACTACCCACAGCGGGTGGCTGTTGGTGAGGGTAGATTGATCGTTAAATCAAAGGCTTATCTTTCATGCTCAGCTATCTCTTCACCACAACAGACCAGCACAGCATCCGTGTGTTTTTCAGTCTCCTGCTCCACTCTTCCCTCACTCTTGAAAACACGACAGTGACATACTTGAATTCCTCCATTTGGACTGCAGCTCCTCCCTGACCCGTAACGGGCACTACACCCTTTCCTGGCTGAGAACCTCAGACTCAGAGGCGCAGCCGCTTCGACACTTGGCTGCAAAACCACCCGTTGGAAACGAAGGCAAAGAACTGCATCATCTGTGAAAAGCAGAGACCACCAAACCTGACACCCTCCACCCTTTGGCTGCTCCAATAATTTTTATCCATTCTAGTTCTAATCGGTGACAGGGCAGCTGTGTCAGAGTCTGTCACACTGGGGACTGGTCTGACTCATATGTACATGCAAATTTTTGTATGGGTATCGTGGGTGCACATTCATCTTAGCCTCATTTCTGTTACATATACAGTGCAGACAGATACTATAGATTAATAACCACAGAGTTCGCTTTGTTATCTTTAATATTTCCAGGTAATCCGCACACATTACCAAGGTGTGTGTATATATATATAGGAAAATGTTAGTCTAAGGAGTCTGATTAGAAGGCTAGCAGGAAAAATGAGCTAATCAGAAGAAAGTGGGCTTTCACGTAGGGGGGCTTTAAAGCTGTCACACTGAGTATAGGCAGGATCAACTAACGGCTTGCATACAGACATGAAATGAGAAATATTGACTGAAACATACAGTGCTACCGTAGTGGAGCTGGAAGACATGACATTTTGCCTTTAAGATTCAGTAAATAAAGATTTAGAAAGATGAACGCAAAACGGTGACTGCTTGGTGGCTCAATCAAATTCAGTGTTCAGTAGCTGTTGGTTTTTTTAAATTATAATTTTTACAACCCTGCATCATGAAAGGTGACTTGATCAGATTTGCTTTGAATGGTTAAATGTGTTTTTACCTTCGGCCTTTGTGTTTGCCTCGCTCAGGAAGGGAGATTACCACAGGTACCTGGCGGAGTTCGCCACAGGCAACGACAGGAAGGAGGCAGCGGAGAACAGTTTGGTAGCGTACAAAGCTGCGAGTGATATTGCCATGATCGAACTCCCTTCAACGCACCCCATTCGTCTGGGATTGGCCCTTAACTTTTCTGTTTTCTATTATGAAATCCTCAACTCGCCGGACCGTGCTTGCAGGTAAGAGTTTAAGGACTTTTTAAAAGCAAATAAAGGGCATGACGCAGAAACTGGGGTTTATTTCGGTTTACAGTTTTAAAAACTCATATTTAAGAAGGGAAAACCATTTGTGAAATACAAACAGTGCCTCCTTTTGCATTTTTGTCAAGAGGGTTTCGTATGACCTGACTTGTTTAGTGTTTTTGTCAGAGTTGTTATTGTTAACAAAAAAAAAGGTGTGAAGATAAAAATTAGACTTTCAAAAAAAACTAAAACAGTACTTTGTGCTGGAGTGGCGAAATTTGTAAACACAAAGATAAGGACGTTTAATATTTATTAAAATCAGAAACTGCATGCCTGAGAGTCAGTTTTCTGTATAATAAAATCTGTTGCCTCTGATAAATGGATATAATAAATAAAATGACAAATAATTTTGAGATGAGCAAATCTACTCTGGAAACTGCACTAAACTCTTTAAAAAGTCTTTCAATTATTCCCCCTTCTTTTAGGTTTAAGAGGGTTAAATATGTTTTGCAAATGTCCATATTTAATGAAGAGCCTGAGTCGTATTAAGAAAAAGAATCTTTTTCCACATTCAGTGAGTCTACTGTCATTGCTAATAAATGCTTCTGTACTGAATATTAGAAACCCATCACTACTGCTCTCAGAGCTTAAACATGGATCACGTGTTATCGGTTCAAGTGATCCTGGACAATCGTTTTAAGATCCAGGAGGCAGTCTGTAAGACTAACATGTTCGCTCATGCCCACTTTATTAGGTACATCTTGCTAATACCGGGTTGGACCTCCTTTTGTCTTCAGAACTGCCTTAATTCTTCATGGCATACATTTGGCAAGGTGCTGGAAACATTCCTCAGAAATTTGGAGATTTTCTTTAAACCCCAGAGATTGTTGTGTGAGAAAAACCCCAGCAGTCACCTTTCTTCCCCATTCCGATGCTTAGTTCCAGCTAAAGCAGGTCACCTTTACCATGCACTGCATGCCTAAATAGATTGAGTTGCTGACATGTGATCGGCTATTTTGATACTTAACAATTATGATTAATTAACAATTATGAATTTAAGCTGTCAGATCAAAAGAGGCTCTTTTGGGAATTATCTCATTAATTCTGTTATTTAATGGAAAACTAACAGTTTAAAAAACACGTGTTATTGAGTTTTTCAGACCATGCTTGTCAGTAAGATGCTATAAAAAAGGACAATGTCTCAGACCTCTGGCTCTGATGAAATCAACAGGTCAGGTTCTCATGACATGATCCATTAAGGACAAAGTTATGCCCCCCTGCAAAGCCATCCAGTGGGCCGGACTGAACCATTTGACCCCTGTTTTGGGAAACAAGGCAACTACTGCAGTTTGCCTTAGTTGTCCAGTGTGATAAATTACATCCACATGTTTGTTATTGCCTTCTTTCTGTTGTGGGTCAAAGCACACATGAAAAGAAGCGAGGAGCTCGTTTTTCAGCTGTGTTTAGATATTGCTGTAGCTTAATGATTCTTAGGAAAGCAGCAGCTTGGAACCAGTTCTTAGAAATTCACCTCTTTGGCTCTAAATTGTAATGCCGGTAGAGCACTTCAGATAACCATCAAGGAGTATGGGTTGACTCTGAGCTGAATTTTACGCAACATACTGACTGTATTCGTTTCACTCAGCCATGATTTTACACATCGTACTGGCCAGAGACGAGAAGATGTATACCAGCATAATTTACCAATAACTGAAAACCAAACCACATAAAAATGTACAGCCGGAGACTTAAAAAATAAAAATTTATTTGCACGTTTTAATAAATCTTTGAACTTGTTTCTTATGAAAATGTAAAGAAATGAGGGGTTCCTCAAGGCTTACTTAATTCAATATGACATCAAAGTAGTGATTGAGCCCATAAACTTGTTAGATGGTATTTACTGAGGTCACAGAAAAATGGAGCCTATAGGCTGGAAGCCTTTTCTCAGTCAGAGTCGCCACCCCCTGCTGGCCATTAGAAGATTGTAGGCACTTTCACACTGGGCTCACTTTTCTAATCCTGAAGTTATGTCCATGTTTTATACCATCTGTGCTCCCACTATGTAAAGGAAATCCCCCAGTTTCCTTTGTGTGCGAGTGACCGTGTTGTTTCACACCACCTCTGCCCACAGGTTGGCAAAGGAAGCTTTTGACAACGCCATCGCAGAACTGGACACGCTGAGTGAGGAAAGCTATAAGGACTCGACACTTATCATGCAGTTGCTACGTGACAACTTGACACTATGGACCTCAGATGTGCAGGGAGATGGTGAGGGAACTTTTAATTTTCTTATTCGGGTGTTACTTAGTATTGTCCTTGATTTTCATATGTTGATTTTTGGGTAGTACCCACTCTTGATTGGTCCCCTTCTTCAGATGCTGTTTTTAAAGACCCCAGTTGTCTTTTATTGCAGCCTCTTTATGGAAAGATTGTCTTCATATTAGCAAACAGAATAACTCACTTTCCTCTAGCCTTTCCTCTCACCTCAGTGACTTCTCTAAAATCTGAGACTTAACTCCCTCTTTTTAGCCTCAGGGTAGGTACTCACACACTCTAACTTTTCCTCTCCCCTGTAGATTCTTAAGGACAGCCCTCCTCTTCTCTCTTCTCCGTTATAGAGGTGTATTTTGTAAGTCATTCCTCCTGTCTTGGCCTTTTTTAAACCACCACCTTAAGCTGATACTGCTGTCTCACCACCCTAACATCCCTCACTAACATCCTCACAGCACCAAGTGCAGCTTTTTTGGGATTACAGAGCTGTGATTTGTTTCATTGTATCACTAACCTTTCCCACCTTTTCAGCACTGTCTGAATGTCTCCAGGGTGTCCGCAAGCCAGTAAATACAAGTAGCTTTCTAATGATAAAATATTGCCCAATAAAGTGCTGAAGTCCTGGCTCCATTTCCAGCTTAGCTGCTGCTCTGTAATTTTGTTTTTCATTTTACATCCAAGTAAACACAAGCTTAGTTTACAAACCTGCCTTAAAAATATTTAGATGTACAGGATGGAAGCGTTTTGCAAAACTATAATCCAGTTTATTTGAAATGATTGTGACACTTCATTTGTCTAAATTAGAAAGATCAAGTTTTGCTCTGTCAGGTTTTGCCGTTTTTAGTATCAAAGTGGGATTTTGTTTCCTTGTTGAGCTACAAATAACACAAAGCAACTAAATCTGGAAGATATACTTTATGGATAAAAGTATTGGACCACCTACTCATTACATCTACTGGATACTTTATGGCCTCGCATTCTAAATCCATAGCTATGAATATGGAGTTGTTTTCTCTTTGCAGCAATAACAGCCTCTACTTTTCTGTGAAGGCTTTCTACAAGACACAAGATTTGGTGTCTGTGGAAAGTTTTCTCATCCACCCAGAAGAGTATTTTACACAGATGGGTGAGAGAGCCTGGCTCAAGATTTCCATTCTAATTCATCCCTCAGGTCAGGGCTCTCTTATGGACCTTGCTTTGTGCACTGGGACAAAGCCATGCTGAAACAGAAGCAGGCCTTCCCCAAACTGTTCCCACAATGCTGGAAGCATAGAATTAATATTTCCCATCACTGAAACTAAGGGGCTCAAGCCAGCCCTAGAAAAACAACTCCATGGCATTATCCCTCCCACCAAACTTTACAACTGGCACAAAGCAGTCAGGCAGGTAACGTTCTCCTGGCATTCACCAAACCCAGACTCATCCATCAGACTGCCAGATAGAGAAGTGTGTCATCACTCCAGAACAAGTTTCCACTGCTCCAGAGTTCAGTGACGGTGTGCTTTACACCACCCCATCCATTGCTTGGCAATGAAAGGCTCGCATGCAGCTGCTCGGCCCCAGAAACCCATTCCGCCAAGCTCCCTGTGCACAGTTTCTGTGCTGATGTTGATGCCTGAGCAGGTTTGGAACTCTGCAGTTACTGTATTGGTAACATGTACAACATTTACGTGGTCTCCCACTTGGGGACTGAGTTGCTGTGGTTCCTCAATGCTTCCATTTAACAGGTAACACCATGTGGCATGGTGGACAATCAAGGACGGAAGAAATTTCACCAGCTGATTTGTTGCAGTGGTGACATCTATTACAGCCCCACGCTGCATTTCAGTCTGCCCTTTAGTACGACCCATTCAATCACAAATGTTTGCAAAGGCAGATTGCATGGCTAGGTGCTTGATTTTATCCGCCTGTGGCAATGGGACTGAATGAAACACCTGAATTCAGTGATAAAGAGGAATGGCCTAATACTTCTGTCCATGTAGTATCCATACGGGCATCTTACAAATCTGAAAGATTATCAGTCTACTTGGGTTTAGCGCTCAGTAGTTCCTGTTAATTATCATGCTCATTTCCAGCTCCATATTTTTATTCTTGGACTCAACCAGAGTAAGTTTGCGTGAGTCACAGTTCAGAACAATCCTTATTTATCTTATACCAACACCTTAGTTCTTAGACTGTTTAAAATGAGCCATTTTAGGTTTTAAGCCAGCTTTCTTTTTATTGGTTGCCCCACTCAACAAGACATGGGTTGGGCTTAGTGCTGGCGTTTCACTGACTCTACATATATTTTACAGCGAGAGAGACAAAAATATGGGAAAAGCATATTTTACATGTTGTTAAATTTCTAGATTGTACTTAAGGTCTTCAGTCTAAATATTATTATCTTTATTTAAAAAAAAAAAACCAGCCTCTTGACTGGTCTCGGGCTGCCGAGCTGCTGGCATGTGACAGTTGTGGGCTTGTGTGAAAAAGAGTTGTCATTTTGAGCCTTTTAATGTGAAATCTGAAATATGGAAAGACAAATTAACTTTCCCCTGCAAGCATTCAAATGACTCCAACTTCTTATTTAACCAAGAGGACTTGCGGACACTCTTTCACAAATGCACGTCAGTATCACTGAGTCCAGCCTTACCGGGACATCACTGCAGATCGTGTCTGAGCAAGGCAGGGTTTGAAAACCTGCGAATGTGGCTTGTTGGAGTGTGATTTAATGGACAAACGCAGTAACAGCATGTGAGGCTGCTGCTCCGTCTCCTGCAGCTTTCTCACATCCCAGTTAGCAGTGGTGCTAATGAGCACTGTTACGCTTTCTATTTTAATCATGACGGATTCTCAGGCCTTTGTTATTTGTGCCTCTTAACGCTCGATTACACGGATGGCTGTGCCGTCTCTATGGTAACCTTCCTAAGCAACCACTTGTACAGGTTCACAAGGCATTTCACCCCGTCAGTTAATCTGCCCACAGCTTGTTTGGAAGACACTGAATCAACTCTTCTTGCTGGCCGGCATGTCGAGGGTCATCGGTGAAGGTTGGGGGTTATTTTTAGCATGGTCGACTAATCAGCACATTTCTGAGCAGATTCCAATCAATTCTACAAAGAGGGCTTTAACTCAGCTGAATTTCAGTTTAACTCTTAATGTGGTGGTAAAACCATAAACTGTATTTAAACAATGGATGTACCTTCTGGTCGGTATGTCACACTACCAGAAATTTAGAAGTCGGTATCAATGCCAGTAGAATTACACAATACTCAATACTAAATTTTGATACACTGGTTAAAAAATATGTGCTTTTAATAGAATAGTTTAAGTACATGACACAATAATGTTTTATTAAATATTACAAAAAAGTTTTTCTGTGAATAAAGGCAATAGCAGTACTGAACAGAATGCAGTGCTATGATTTATGTTCTAGCAGCAGTTTTGCGTAGATGCTGCAATGATTCCTATGAATGACATCACTTTTCATGCCTTTTGGGACTTTTTGTCTTTACAAATCAAGGTTTTTAAAAGGAACGGCAACCTATCAATTTTGTTATGAGGTTGTAGCTGTTACATTACTATATATTAGCTTAAGCATTTATATAACAATAGTCACTGGAAACATTTTAGCTGATTTCACAGCGGCGATGTCAGCTGTCACGAACTAAATGGTAACATGTTTTGGGATAACATAAGAAGGGTGATATGAATACTTTGATCAGATCTGGATGCCGGTCTCTTAGGTTCTTCACTAAAGTTGTAATTTTTCCTCCCTTGGTCTGAAAAGCAGGATAGAATCTACTCCTTTGTCATCTGCCTCTAACGCAGAGTGCTTCAAGTACCCAACTGCCTTTCTCATTAACGAGCTGAGCGGAGCTAACCTGGTAGCTGC
The DNA here is from genome assembly GCA_015106775.1 of Etroplus canarensis. Classification (NCBI taxonomy): domain Eukaryota; kingdom Metazoa; phylum Chordata; class Actinopteri; order Cichliformes; family Cichlidae; genus Etroplus; species Etroplus canarensis. The sequence continues at coordinate 13,107 of VUQH01090771.1, forward strand.
ACTAGTTGCATCTTCCACATGTAGTTTTTCCTCTCTGTGTGTGTGTGTGTGTGTGTCATCCTCCTCCTTCGGCATGTAAGAATAGAAAACTGCAGTCCTGGACGGATTGTAACCTCAGTACATGTGTACGCTACATTTTGTAATACTGATATTTAAAAATAGCAAGTACTGTCACGTTTTTGAATATTGGTATCAACAGGCATCTTAAGTATCTGTTGTGGCGACATACCCTAGCTTCTGGGTCTGAAAAGTTGAGCCCAGCAGGGGGCAGCGACCCAGAAAGACGTTCTGGTGGATGGCAGTCGGTAGGAAAATGGTCCTGTGCTACCTTGAGCCAAGCCCTCTGTAAACACTGTCCTGATTAACAGAGGAATACGGCATGATTTTGAACATTAATGTCCCGACAAATACTATACTCCAGAGATCACCTTCCCACCTCAAACTGCCCTCACATCACAGCGCCGTGTTGTAGCAGATCTGTGACATGCTAGCTTTCTCTGGACCTCCATTTTTATTAATTATTATAAGAACTTTTGACAGCTGTAGTAGTCTTAGGCTTTGTGTGTTTCTCCTGTTTTCCCTCACTTGCTGGTAATGCATCTTTTTTTTCTTTTGAATGGCATTTGAACAGATTCTTGGTGCATTACCGCCAACGTTGTGCATAAATTTTTAGCTCATCTGGCATAAGGGCTAAAGCAGCTTGGGGTAGAACTTCTAATACACAGCTGCGCATGTGCAAAAGTATGTTTTACAGTCCATGTGCATGTATTTTTAGTCTTAGCTGCGAGTGAAATGCTCGTGCTGTAGAGTCCTGAGTGGTCTCTTTATTTCAGTAACCCCAAACGCCTGTTTGAATGTGTAACAGGCTGCTGACAGCATTAAAATATTGCTTAGGAAGGTTTTCTTCAGCTTATTAATGGCACAGATGAACTCATATCTGTTTCTGGTGGAAACGCTGTCACTGGCTTGAAAAACCCAGCATTTGGACCATCAACTTGCCCGATATACTATGTGGATAGGATCTTCATTTAGTCCCATCGCCACAGGTGGATACAATCAAGCAGCTTCCCGCGCCGTCTGCCTTTACAAACATTCATGAAAGAACGGGTTGTTCTAAAGAGCATTTTGAATTGCAGCGTGGTGCTGTAAAAGGATGCCACCATTAAAACAAGTCAATTCATGAAAGATCTCCCCCCCCCTAGATATTCCACCAGCAAGTGTAAGTGGTATTATTGCAAAGTGGAAGTGTTTAGAAGACAAAGCAACTTGGCAACAAAGTAGCAGACCGTGGAGTGCTGGGGAGCATAGTGCGTAAATGTCACCAACGCTCTGCTGACTCGGTAACTGCAGAGTTCCGAACTTCCTCTGGCAATAACACAAAAATAGTGCCGCAGGAGCTTCATGGCATCGGTTTCCATGGCTGAGCAGCTGTATGCAAGCCTTCCACTGAGTTTGTATGTTAAGTCATAGGTCACTAACTCCATGCTGAAAGCCACGCCGTAATCTGATGATCACCTCTCCAGAAATGTAACTACATATTGCGTCGATGCAGACTGCAACAATAATGATTGGCCAGTTCATCGCGGTTTCCTTCTACATATTTCTAGCTACAGCTTCACTGCATTTTTAAAAAATCTCTTTTCTCCGTAGCCGTTCTTTTGTTATGACTTGAATGAATGAATCTGTGAAGGGAAATCTTAATGCTTCAGCTGACCGAGACATTTTGAACAATTCTATGCTTCAACCCCTGTGGGAACAGTGTGAGGAAGGCCTGTTCTGTTCTGGCATGGCTGTGTCCCGGTGCACAAAGGGAGATTTATAAAGGCATGGTTGGAGGAGTTTGGTGTGGAAGAACTTGCATGGCCTGCACAGAGCCCTGACCTCAACCCCATCCAACAGCTTTGGATGGAGTTGAGATTGCGAGCCAAGCCTTCTCCTCCAACATCAGTGTGTGTGATCTCACAAAAGCTGTTATAACTGCAGAGGGGGGACCAACTCCATATTAATGTGTATGGATTTAGAACAGGATGTCATAAAGGCCCTGTACGTGCAATTTGTAGGTGGCCCAATACTTTTGACCATAGTTTTTTCCTTTTTTCTTTTTCACTGCCGTCAGGTTATATCAAATGCTATTTAATGTGCCTAACTTGGAGCTATTCGGACCAGCAAGCACTTGGAGTAGCACGGTCATCTTACTTCCAGTAAAATGAAGTACATACATGGCGCTTTAGTACAGCTGTAAAGTGCTTTTGAGTGTTTGAGCCTTTTCTGTTTTCTCTGACATGGATTAAAGCCTCATCCCAGACTAAACGAAAGTTCTAGTGTCGTTAAGCTTGGCTCTGTCAGTTTTTGCTGCTGCTTCAGTTCAGCCACTACTTCACCTGTTTTGTCTTCACCGTTGATGACGCTGCTATGAAAAGTAGAGATGGCGGCAGCCTCGCTGATCCCTCCTGTTTTTGTCTTTATCTCAGGTGAAGAACAGAACAAAGAAGCACTGCAAGATGCGGAGGATGAGGCCCAGTGAGACTGAACACCACAAGACGAGCCGCCCTCCTCTCCCTCCTCTCTTAACTCGCTCCTCCCAGCACTCTCTCCTGTCCCCAGCCTCAGTTTTCAGCTGGGTTTGTACTACAGCCCACCTAATTTCTCTACTTTTCCCTCCATTTCTAGCCTTCTCTCGCCTTTTCTCCTCGTATGCACGTCATCTCCCAGTCCCCTCGTTTCCCACCCCAGGGGTTTAACCTTCATTTGATGACCCTGTTTTTTTTTGTTTTTTTTTTGTTTGTTTGTTTTGCAAGCCTGTACCCTTTAAGGTTCACTTCCTCTGTTACGGTTTTTATTTTTGCTTTACTTTGCTGTTATCATCTGTTGCCAAGTACGCTTGCCTGTATTTGTAACACACATATGCAAGAGTTTATTTAAAGATGATACTTTGCTGTTTTCCTGTGTGTGTGTGTGTGTGTGTGTGTGTGTGTGTGTGATTGTGTGTGTGTGCGCGCGTGCGTTTATGAACAATATCTTGTCCGTGCTTCGTCAGTTGTCCAATTGAGGAAACACAGTAGTGATGGGAGGTTTAAAAGGGATGCGTTGAAGCTTTTAGGAAGAACTTAAGTGCCGTCTTCACTTTCGTGGCTACCAACCCCGCTTCTTCCACACATTTTTTTTCCCCCTTAAATGACAAACATCCGAATGCCCCCCCCCCCCCCCCCCCCCCCCCCCCCCCCCCCCCCCCCCCCCCCCCCCCCCCCCCCTCCCCTCCCTCCTCTCCCCCCCCCCCCCCCTCCCCCTCCCCCCCCCCCTCTTTTTCCCCCCCCCAC
>VUQH01090771.1:43319-65041 GCA_015106775.1 Etroplus canarensis
TTAGGTACCATTAAAAAAAAAAAAAAAAAAAAATCCCCCATGCTTGTGTTGACCAGCTTTGGTAAAGAAATGGTGCAGGCTACTTTTGTCCCCTCTTGCCCACCCCCTCTTTTTGTTTACTGGTAGGATGAAAAGAGCTGCAGGTCCCCCGGCCGGCGTTGCGGCGGCAGCAGCACTGTTCTTTTCTGGGTTTTTCGCTCGGGGGAGACAGATAGCTCCCCGCTCAGGAGCAGCGGAAGGTCGTGAGGAGAATCTTAAACCATAAATGCTGCATTGAGGAGAACAAACAAGATCTCCCCTCGGTGCAAATCAAACAGCAGAGGATACAAAACCCTCAGGCCTTGGTGTCAGATGGAGGGAGTGAGAGAGAGAGAGAGAGAGAAAGAGAGAGAGAGAGATGGGGATATGGGGAAGGGAGGAGGAGACAGGCATCTGCAACAGTCAGTGTGTTCTTGGCTGGTATTTCACTGTGTCTTATTGCAATCTGGCCATATTCCATAGCTCCCAATGCACAGAAGACACAGTATACAAATAGGATGGCAGCATCCTTTTCCTCAACTGACTTCACATACAGCGCACACCTAATGAGAAACCCTTTTCTAATGTTCCCTTATGGCCCACTTGAAAGAACCATGACCATCAGCGGCATTTAGTGCCTTCACTCAACAAATCACAGGGCTGTGCAGAGCTGTCACCCTGACCAAAGAATCACTGAGGAAACCTCCATTTTCTCAGTCTGTGCGGATGAAAGTGCCTGTAGCAGCTCAGTCAGCTTCCAATTGAGAAGTGCTGCAGTGGAGCATGTCTCCACACATGCACACACACACACACACACACACACACACAGAGGAAACTTTGCCTATGAAATAGACTTATTGACGTATTAGCTCAGGATTTGAATACAAATGACTTCCTTCTCGTCCTCTCCTCGCTCTATTTTCCCTCTCCTTGGAAGTATATTTGAGCACAGAGTGTTTAACTGTAAAATAATGCCTAAAGTGGTGGAGATGCATCGACGAGTCCCTTCCTCTCAAGTCTCTCACCGCCTTCCCATCCTTTCAGCGCCTCTCCATTTTCCCCCTCTCCTTGCTTCATTTATACAGAACCAGCAGTGGGACTGTGGGAGAGTAATAACGGGAGAAGAGGAGGCGTCTCTTTGCCATCCCTCCAACTCCGTGTTTGTTGGCTGGTACCGCTGACTTTGATCCACAGTGACACATTGCTGTGTCTTGATGAGCCTGCAGTAAACAGGGGGGATGGGGTGAGAAAAGCCCTTCACTGGGAGTCTGGGTAATTTTCAGGCCATATCAGTGCTTCTGGGTTTTTTTCCCTCTATTGTCCTTTAGGTGATGACAGAGAAAAATCAGAACTATATAGAAGAGTTTCAAAATAGGTAATCCTCATTCATACACACCACTAATAGGGATGAAAGTGACCTAAAGTGGGCCTGCTGTGTTCAGTTCCACACTAGCTTTGCGTGATTTGTATTTCAAAATAATCCTTATTTATCTTACGCTGGGTCCCAGGGCTGTCGCACAGAACTCTGGGAACTATACATAAGCAGTCTCACTGGGCCCAATTCCTTTCTTGATCCACATCTCTCACACATCCTTTATTTTTTGTTTTTGAACAAATAACTGAGCCAACAGCTCAGTTATTCTCAGCCAACAACTCAGTTACACAACAACTTGTAGTGGCTTAGAATAGCTAGTTCAAATACCACAGCTACAACGAATCTATGATACGTCTATAAGTCTGCAGACGCTGAAATCTCCCAACATTTCCACCCTCATTTTGATCCACAGATAGACCGCTCTACAAGAATGAAGCACACAGGATGGATAGTTGCGTCATAACTTGCCTTCAACCTCATATGGTTTTCAACCTTTTTGGCGCTGAGGCACATCAGAGGTCAAACCAGATCAAGGCTCACCATAATAATATAATTATCTTGATAACTGTTAAAGATTAAATAAGCATCCAGACTTAGCTGTCCCTCACACTGTTACACCACCAGCAGCCTGAACTGTTGATATGTGGCAGGATGGATCCATGCTTTCACGTTGTTTATGCCAAAGTCTGACCCTTTGCAGATAACCAGAGCCTCTGGAACGGATTCTGGCTCTTGCTATCTGGGGACCATCTGAATACTGCAGCAGAAATTGACACTCAACAGACCAGGCAACATTTTTCCAATCTCCTATTGTCCAATTTGGTGAGGCCGTGTGAACTGTAGCCTCAGATTCCTGTTCTTAGGTGAGAGGAGCGGCACCCAGCGTGGTCTTCTGCTGCTGCAGCCCATCTGCTTCAAGGTTCGACGTGCTGTGCACTCAGAGATGTTTTTCTGCATACCTTGGTCGTAACTAATTGCTCAGTTACTGCTGCTTTCCTTTCAGCTTGAAGCAGTGTGGCCATTCTCCTCTGACCTCTGGCATCAACAAGGCATTTTTGCCCAGAGAACCGCCACTCACTGGATATTTTCTCTTTTTCGGACCACTGGGGAAAACACAAGGGAGCAGCTGAAGGAGCACTTGTCTCTATAAACACTAGAGATGGTTATGTGGGAAAATCCCAGCAGATCAGCAGCCTGGATATCCTGTACAGCACGAACAACCTCAAGTCAATTTAACTGCCTTTCATCCCCATTCCGACGCTCGGTTTGACCTTCAGCAGGTCGTCTTGACCATGCCTACAGGACTAAATGCACTGAGTTGCTGCCCTGCGTTTGGCTGAGGTGTGCATCAGCGAATGGCTGAACAAGTGTGCAGAGCGCTTGATTACATTTCCAGTTGGCAGTCAGGTGAAAAGGCGCTGCTGACCAGTCTGTTTGTATAATGCGTTGTTTATGCATTACATAGTGATAGTTAATTTGTTTGTGTGGGCCTGAATTAGACGACATTTAGTGCAGAACAGGCCACTTTAAGTGCAATATAAACTGAAACAAATAAAGTCCTTTAAACTATTAAAAGAAGACTGTGCAATTTTCCAGGTGACACCTTAATGGAAAAGCCTCTTCCCCTCATTTGTCTAGTATCTGACAACAAATAACCTTTTACGCCAAATGTTGATTTTAACTCTTCTAAAACAATATTAAATAACACTGTTGTTTGGGATTATTTTCTGCAGTGGATTAATATTACACTGGGTGCCTGGAGTGTTTACAGCAGCTGGACATTATACATGAGAAAATTAACTACAATGTCATCATGAGGAACATAGTGCAATGGTGTGGCTCATTGATTTGTTTTTAATAGTTATTGAACATCAGTGTCTGCTTTCCTCGGTCGGTTGAGCGTTCCAGTCCAATTTATATGGTTTGCAGACTTTTGCACCACCTGAATATGAATTAGGCTGCGTATACAGTAGCTTCAGTAAAAATAAGACGACTGAAATGTCAGAAGACTGAAAACTTGTCAATTAAACATGAGATTAAGCAAAAAGGTCAACAGTATTTTAGTACTTTAAGCTCTTAGCGAAAGAAGAGTGTGTTCATTAAAACGTGCAGCTCTTCGGCGAAAGAGAAAAATGCTTCACTGCTTTTAGATGCACTGAAAAACCTTGGCGAGAACTTGAATGTAATGATGTATGAGTTCAGTTTTCCCATGAGTGGAGGAAACACGAAAAGCAGGAGAAAGTAGTAAAAAAAATTAAGCGGAAACAAAACAGAAATTGGTTCCAGTGTTGAAGCAGTGAGATTCTTTTAGCAGTCCAGCAAGCCTCGGGGTATAAAGAATACTAAAAAAGAACAATCTCAGCAATTATACAGCAGTTAATCAGCACTTTTCCCTCAGTGGATAACTTGCTTAAGTTATTTTAATTTGTATTTATTAAATAGAGATAGGGGATATGCAGTATGGGTGGTGTGGTCTGCATACTGGCATTAAAATGAATTGAGTGACTGAAATCTCGGGTAAACATACATTTTACCTCCAAAAGGAAGGATAAAAAAAAAAAAAATCAATTAAAAATAGCATATTGTCTTTTTCTCAACACTCCTGACTAACTTCTAATGATCAAAATCTCTCAAAGCAAGCACACTGTGTAGAATCAGGCACAAGACATCTGGAATCCATTTGATGCAACTGTTCAGCTGTAAAAAAGGTGACTCGAGTTTAAATATTTTAGACACTGTAGCTTCAAAGGACGAATGGAACAAGCAGCATATAGAATAAACTGTACTGATTCTGTCACTCTGTGTGGAATAACTTTTATTTTCGCAATCTGAAGCCACAAAATGGGGCGTTCAAAGGGGAAAATAAGCTTAAATAAAAATCGAAAGATAATAAGTAACATGAAAGCAAAGCAAATCCCTTATCAGGATTAAATATAATATGGTGTGTGTTAGAATCACTGACCAGCCAGCAAACTATCTGACACAAACTTTAAAGCACTCACACATTCCCCACTTGCCTCTTTTGCTTCCTTTGATGTGGTGGGAAAAAATAAAAAGCTTCTGTCAAATCTGTGTGATTTGAGTGTGTTCAGGATTTCTGAAATAGCTGCGGTTAAGAGAGAAAAAGATGAAAATACTGCAACGCGAAATAGAAGAGGAGGTGATGTGAACGCTGCAGAGAGGAGGGGACAACTCTGACCTTGAGCAGAGCCTAAATAAATGAGGTGCTGGTCTGCTCCCACAGGGTGACACCTGGGGGCGAGATCTCACTCCTTGACTTATTCATGACAGACAGATTGTCACTTTGAATCTCTACCTGTGCTTCTATGTTCTGTCCTCAGCTGCAGTTCTGATTTAAGATTTAAACAGTCAGTGCAGAATTAAACCTGGACACTAATAAATGCTGGGTAAGGTCATATTACTTGTACTCTAGAGGCCCACATAGTAAAGTACATGGTACCCCTATAGCAGGTGACCATTGTACTTAAGATTATGGTCCTATATAAGAAAGGACTAATGTGCCCAAGAAATATATTTGGGGAAGCTTTGGTTCAATCGCATTCGTGTCAGAGCCATTGGTTAGAGACTGCACTCCTCCAGTCCGCATGTCAAAGTGAGCCTGGCCAAGATACTACATGCCAAATATCCTCCAGTACATCCAAGAGTACGAGAGTGTTGTGTATGGATATCTGTGTGAATGTGTCTTGCAGTGAAGAAAAAGGGATTTGAGAGCTCAGTTAAGCGTAACATGGACAAAAGTATTGGATCACCAACACACAGGAGATTTTACGACATCCCATTCTAAATTGATAGGCATCGATATGGAGCTGATCCTCCTCTTAGCGGCTAAAACAATAGGATTCTAGGCTTCTAAGTTTTTGGAGTGTCTGTGGGAATTTTTGCCCGAGGAGCATTTGGATGAATGGGCTGAAGTTGGATGAGAGGGCCCAGCTCAGAATCCCTGTTCAAATTCATCCCAAAGGTGTCGGATGGGGTTGAGGTCGGGGCTCTGTGCTGGCCAGTCAAGTTCTCCCTCACCAACCTTATGTAAACATGTATTTATGGCCCTTGCTTTGTACTCTTGGGCACAGTCATGCCGGAACAGAAAAGATTCCTTCTCCAAACTGTTCTCGCAAGGTTGGAAGCATAGAAATACTCAGCACATCTTGGTAAGCTGAAGCATTAAGATTTCCCTTCAAAGGAAATGAAGAGCCCCAGAAATTTAACCCCATTGCATCATCCCTTCGCCACCAAACTTCACAGTTAACACAATGCAGTCAGGCAGGTAATGTTGTCCTGACATTCACAAAACCCAAACTCGTCCTTCAGACTGCCAGATAGAGAAGCGTGATTTGTTACTCCACAGAACATGTTTCCATTGTCGCAGAGTCTAGTGGTGGCATGCTTTAGAATTAGAATCCAAATCCCTTATTAATTCCAGGAGGAAATGGCTTGTGGACCAGATACTCCATTAGATGTAAATAAACAAATGAATATATAAAGATATGAACAAATAGAACATGAAAGTGTATAAAGTGTATAAACCAATACAAAAAAAAGTGCAATATTCAAAATCATCCATCCATCCATCCATCCTCTACCGCTTTTACTGGGGTCCGGGTCATGCGGTGCAGCAGTTCAAGCAGAGAAGCCAAGACTTTCCTCTCCCCAGCCACCTCCTCCAGCTCTTCAGGGGGCACACCAAGGCGTTCCCAGGCCAGCTGGGAGACACAGTCTCTCCTGCGTGTCCTGGGTCTTCCCTGGGGTCTCCTCCCAGAGGGACGTGCCCGAAACACCTCAAGTGGGAGGCGTTCAGGAGGCATCCCGATCAGATGCCACCACCTCAGCTGGCTCCTTTTGATGTGGAGGAGTAGCGGCTCTACTTAGACCATCGCCCTGATAACTGAGTTTCTCACCTTATATTAAATATAAATATATGTGAAAGATAGAATATGAAATAAGAATAAATTAGCCTTAGCGTAGAAAGTGTAATATGTCACATTAAGTACTATACACAGATATGGCCAAAGAAAGAGAAAAACCTTCCTACTCTCCAATAATACAACTTACAGCTGATCATGGAATATTTTGGAGGGAAGAAATTTCATTAATTGGCTTGTTGCAATTGTGGCACCCTATTATAATAACATGCTCAACAGAACGCTTTAGAACAACCCAATCTTTCACAAATGTTTGTAAAGGCAGACTGCAGGGTTAGGTGCTCGATTTTATACACCTGTGGCAATGGGACTGAATGAGACACTTGAATTCAACGACTGGGGGGTGTGACCCAATACTTTCATCCACTGATTGTAAGTACCAGTCCATATCCTCATATTTGAGCTGCTGACTTTCGCTTAGTTTATACTTCTGTGATGAATCTATGTGGAACGTATGACAAAACCTACATAACTACCACCATTTATACTTGTGCGTTACGCACTTGGAGTTTATCCATTCTCGTTTAGTCAGCTGAAAAATGGCGACAGAAAAGGAAACAACAATGCAGAGCAAGCCTCTCACCATCATCATTGCAGGCAGCGCTGAGGTGAAGTGGTTACATTTCTAGGGAGGTGTGTCTCAGGTTATGGCGTTAGGAATGGATTGCGATTACAGTTTAACACAGAGCTAAAAATGCCTTTTTAGCCTCTTGGAACCTGTAGCCTGGATATCCTGACAGCGAATACGAATAAAGGTTTTTCTATTATGTTTGCCAGTCATTGTTTACAAATGCAAATAATTTCTGAAAAGCTAATAAAATGCTAAACTGTCAGAAGACAGTAGGAAATGCATTTCAGCAAATGCAGTCGCCCTTTTGCTCTCTGCATGGACTGTTTACTGTGTAACCAAAGCTCAGATGTGATTGAAAAAAAAGCTTAGACCTCAAATGAAAGCCCAAAACTTTCCGGTACATCTTGTCCCTTGCTTACATATTCTGCATATTTAGGTGCTGTTTAATGGCAAATATCTGATAAGAAAGTGTTGAGCTTAGAAGATGTAGAAACTAACTGCTAAAAATAGGAGTAAAGTCACAGGAAAGAACTTTAAAGATTAGAAGCCTGGGGAACTCCTCACTAAAATATTCTTTGAAAAAAACCAAAAACAGAACAGAAATTAGGGATAAAGGAAAAACTCTGAGAAAATGTTTTAAATCAATGAATTATCACGCGGTTGATATAATAAAGGGCCCATTTTTGAATGAGTAAAAACCCTTCGTGATCCTCAGTGATGTCCATCCTGCTCACAAAATAATATTAACCGTTGGGACGGGCTTTAAGATGATGATGTGCCGTCACAGATGACCCTGGCTCTTGTGACATTATGTTCCGCAGAACCCTTAGTACTATCTCCCCGGGAGATAAAACCTGTAGTATTCAAAATACGTGGCATCGGCTCGCTCTGTGATGCCTTGGAGTAAACCGTTGTGGTCGCACTATAGGTGGATCAGTAGTCTTGTATTTGTCACTTTAAATGTGATCTAGGAAACTTTACACAAGAGCAAATATCCTCACATCATGGTTTGCAGCCTCTTATTAGTTGGATTAGTCTATATGGATATTAGGAGCCATGATATCATGTTTACATTATTAATCTGGCAAAAACTGTAATCCTGCCAATCACATCCTCTTAAACTATTGTCTTTTCTAAAATATTTGTTTTCCTTGTGAGAAACTGTGTATTTATTGTCCACTGTCTGAAACAAGCTGTTTAAGCTCCCCTCTATTTAAGGCCAACCTCTGTTTAACCCTAAAACACTAACTTACATTTTTGTAACACCATCCCCAACATTAGGTGTATTTTACCTGATATAATATACCCCCCCCAAAAATAATCAAAAATATTAAAAACCAACAATACATGGCAAATTGAAGTACTCATCTTTTATTTCCAGCTATACAATGCCTCATGAAAAAAAGGTACCATGGGGGGATGCTTTGAAAAGGCTCTAAAATTAGTAAAAAATTAGGGAATCATTAATGAGAATCATAAATCATAAAAAATGTAGCTGGGAACTTGTTCTTTGATCCACTCGTTCCTGGGACATATGAGCCTTGTCCAGTGAAGCCACAGGCTCAGGAAGCAGCAACACAGTGAAAAGCACCTGACGTTAGTGTTCTAGGGTCAAGCCTACCTTCTAACTTTGGACAAAATGTAAGTGGGGCTACTGTGCTCACAGCTGGAGATGTGTGCCCGGGATGACCATATTAGGATATCCACTCATAGTGACATCATTCAGAGCCATATGTAGAAAAATTATGTCTGAAACTGGGCGTTTAAAGCCACCTGAGCAACAAAAGTCACCTCAAGGTGCTACTGTAAGGTTAAGATTGGACAACATCAGAGAGAAAAGCCCAGCAATCAGACAATTCCCTATGAGCAGCACTCGGCAACAGTGGGAAGGAAGAACCCCTTTGAGCTGCAGCTGAACCAGGATCAGGGAGGGGCAGCCATCTGCCTTACCCAGTCGGGGGTTGAGGTGAAAAAGAAGAGGAAAAACAGAGAGTGCAGTGGTCCTCGTTAAAAGGAAATAATATGAGACATACTTTAATTATCACAAAGTTGAGAAACTCCTTATAAGGCAAAAAAATACACGTTTCACAGGAAGCCTAAAAAAAATAAACGCTACTTTATTTAGAAGTCGTAGACCACTGCTGCACATGCAATGAGAGCCTCAAGCGCAACCCATTTTTTGCTAAAACAGTGCAACAAATCAACCTAGTGTGAAGAAGGACGAGCACTGCTGACACGAGCAATAAGCGATGCAGCAGAACAGCAGCGTGCCAGTTGGATAACAGAGCTAATTGGCACTGAATTAATAGAATAATGAAAGTCTTGCAAATAGACCACTTGAAAGTCACTTTTTCCCCTTTTGAAACACAGCTTTTGTTGGCCTAAATTCACGACTCAAATTAAAAGTTACGCCTCATCTGTAGCCATCAGGAAATCTGCTATCAGTACGCACACAATCTGAGCTAATCAGGACTAATCAAGCCAATCACAGCATTCTCATTAGCTCGCTGGTGATTCAGCAGCGATGACTCAGCAGAAGGGACAAAGATAATCCATCTGAAGCAATGAGAAAGAAGTGACTGAAAACACCTGGAACAGCCACAACCAATTACGCCGGAGCGCCAGGCGGCTGCCGGGATGTTTATATTGACATTTTTCCGACTTGTGATGCGACGTCCTGCATTCACAACAGGAAATACCACAATAACTCCAGTTCGATTCATGTGGGATTTGTAGTCAATTAAAAAAAAACAAAAAAAACTATCATGTCGCCACTTCATTTAAAGCTCCCTTCTTCTCCTGCTTCCGTGGAGGCATTACCGTTGGAGACCAGGATATTAATCACTGAATTAATTATTACGGGCTGCCTTTAGGGAGCAGAAGGGGGTATTAACCCTTATTAAGAGAGGAAGAGCAAGCAGGAGGCAGGCATTCAGTGCCATTTCAACTTCTGCCTTTCCTGTCGGAGCTGCGTCATGACTCAAACTGTCGACATTAACAGTACGAGAGTGACATCAAAGAGGCGCAGCTAAAAATACGACATGTAACCCTGGCAAGTTAAAGGTAAAAGCAAAGATCACAAAGACGGATGGACACACAAGTCACTGTCTTTTATAATGACATTTGAACTCACGGTAATGGGCCACACAGCATTTGTGGAAAAACTTTCACTACATCATGTTACAGGTCTGACCTTGGTTTTTTTTAATTAGGGAAATTATTCATTATCCTCACACTAATTACTGAACACGGTGGAGTGTCACCGAAATCATTCACACAAAAAAGGATTTGCATTGTATGAGAGGGAAGTTCCTGAATATTTATGTCGTTTCTATTTTCAGTTTTGCAGTTTTTGTGACATCACCTGTGCACTTCGCTCCTAATTGGCTGCACATACAGTATACAGACAAAAGTACTGGGACACGCCTCTTAATTCAAAAAAAGTTCACAAGTTCAAAGTAGCTTTATTGTCAATTCTGCAACATGTGTAACACATACAGAGGATTGAAATTGCGTTGCTTTAGGGCCCCACATTGCTACAGTAAACAAAAAACATTCAGTATAAAAACATAGAGAATATAAAATTATGGAAAAATATATTTTCAGCAGAAATAGCAACATATCAGATGAAAGTGACAGTGCAAAGAAAGTCCAGCAGTCCAGTGCTGCATAAAGTGGCTGGTGCACCCCTGAGTCTGAAGTGTCTGGTGTGAGTGCTACAGTAACAATGATTCAGCATAAAAATATATTAATTAATTAATTGTAAAAAAATATATCTTGTAAAAATACTAAAATAATACTTAAAAAAGGAACATAACAGATTAAAGTGGCAGTGTAATCACTGAATTCAGCTATTTCATTCAGTCCCAGGTGGATAAAATCAAGCACCTAGCCATGCAGTCTGCCTTTACAAAATGGGACGTTCTGAAGAGTTCACTGAATTAGAGTGGGGTACTGTGATAGGATGCCACCACTGTAACAAGCCAGTTAATTAAATTTCTTTCTTCCTAGATATTCCACCATCAACTGTAAGTGGTATTGCTGCAATATGGAAAGAGAAAACAGAACGGGGGCCACTGACTGCTGAGGTACTAAGACATTTTGGGCAATTCAATGCTTACAACCTTGTGTTGACAGTTCGCGGAATGCCCTTTTCTGTTCCAGCATGACTATACCCCAGTGTACAAAGGCCTGGTTGGATGAGTTTGGTGTGGAAGAACTTGAATGGCCCGCACAGAGCTTTGACCTCAACCCCAGCCACCATCTTTGGGATGAACTAGAAGTGAGGTCGTGAGCCAGATCCTCTCACCCAACATCAGTGTCTCACCTCACAAATGTTCTTTTAGAAAAAAGGGGGGGAAAAAATTCCCACAGACACACTCCAAAATCTTGTAGAAAGTCTTCCCAGAAGAGTGGAAGCTGTTATAGCTGGAAAGTTGGACTTAATGCCTATTAGATTAGAATATGATGTCATAAAAGCTTTAGATGGTCCAATACTTTTGTCCATATCACGTAGAATCCAGTGATATTTGTGCAGCTCAGAAGAGTAATCCATCCTCACACTTTCTTCTGCTTACAAAATTCGGGGTTGTGGGGGCTGGAGGCTATTTAAGCTTTCAAGGGGTGAATTTTAAATAAAATTAGCTTGTAACTGATTGCCTGCCGTAACTATTCAAAAAAAAAAAAAAGAGGTGCTTTTGATATTCAAGCATCTTCCGTTTGAAAATTTAAATCTATATCGCAATGTGGTTCCTCAACCAAAACAACGCAATATTCTTAGACTTTTTTTTTTCACAAAAATGTACAATTTTCATCTGAATTCTTTTTCATTCGTGTCTTCAATCGACCAAACACAGCTTTGAGTACAGGGTTAAACACGGGGATGCTGTTTTCCTGTATTATTTAGCAAGCAATATCCATGTATCATCCATAATTGGTTGCGGCTTGAAAGGCTGCTGTAAGTCGACTTAGAGAAATAAGAGCTCCTAAATCGACACATTACTTTGAATCCTTCTGGTAACCATTAGGCTGAGTGCTCTTAGCAAGTCTAGCTCCTAACTGAGTGGAGGCTTCAGCTGTACTGTAGGGATTTATTAAGTAAGAACCCATCAGTTTTGGTTTTTCAACTAATTAAGCAGAATTGCATTTAGTAGGCTTCCTGTTCGTTCTCTATCACTGTGACTTTGTTAAATGATGGTCATTTGTACTGGAATTAAATAGTTAAAATTTACTGCAGAAATAAACATGTGTAAAGCATAGTGCGATTCTTTTTTTTGCCTCTGTAGGACAGTAGGTTTCCTTCTTCATAACAACTGCAAGGAGAGGAAAACTTTGTATAACTCTCCCATTTAAATTTTAATGATGCTTAAAGTTTGCATTTTTTTTTTTAGATATTTGTGCTTTGACTGACAGGTGAATGCCAGTACGAGGGTCTATAGCCTGAAGTTGTCTGCTGTGCTGCACCTCTGCTAATTCAAATCACTGAACCGGACCTCTCCACCGTGTTTGTAGTGCTGATGGTTTTTTGCTGAATTTTTATTAGAGCACAGAGTTCTTGAGGAGGAAGTACCCCACAGAAACACCATTGCTGGATAATTAATAAGTATAACACGAGAATTTTATTTTGTAAATTACACAAATTCTCAGTTCTCTGTGTGTACAGTTTGTGTATGTAAATCTCATTGTCTTTGGTTCCAAAGCAACCAACTGCCAGCAACTTCCATAAAGCTAAAGTTGAGGCTTTGAAATGTGAGTCCACATACTGTAGTTTAACCTAACCTCGGATGCTTAAAGCCGATATGGAGGTGCCAAAAACCTGCAGTTTCTCTAATGGCCACTTGAGCCTGCCTCTAAAAGGTAAGTCAGTACTCCAAAGTTAAAATGTCCAACTTTTCAGCAGGAATATGTATGTTTACAGGCTGCTACAAAAAACAGCTTTGAACTCTTTAGCTAATTTCACTGTTGAACTATATACAGCTGGATATTTACGTAAGTCACCCACTTAGATTGCAACTTCTTTCTTTCTTCTTTCGTCTGCTCCTGTTAGGGGTCGCCACAGCGGACCATCTGCCTCCATCTCGCCCTATTCCCTTACATCATCTTCCCTCTCACCAACCCTCTCCATATCCTATTTCACTGCATCCATTAACCTTCTTTGTGGTCTTCCTCTTCTCCTCCTGCCTGGCAGCTCCATCTTCAACATCCTTTGTCCGATTCTGATTTTCTGCGGGTCACTCCTCCCTTGTTCTTGGTCCCACCTGTGCCACCCTATTTAAAAAATCCTGGAAACACCCCTCACTCAGGAGGCACCCTGGTTCGATGCTCTACTCTGAGCTCTCCCAGATAACTGAACTCCTCATCCTATCTCTGAGGCTGAGCACAAACGCCCTTCAGAGGAAACCCATTTCCACTGCTTGTACCCACAGTCCCATTCCTTTGGTCACTACCAACAGCCCATGGCCATAGGTAAGGCTAGGAACATAGATCAATTGGTAAAGTAACAGCTTCTCTTTCATGGTTAGCTCTCTCTTCACCACGACAGACCAGGACAGCATCCACATCACTGCTGACACCGCATCAATCCATCTGCCAATCCCGCTCCACAATCCCTTCACTCAAGAACAAAATTACTTCTCTTTCTCCACTTGGGGAAATGTGTCCTCCCTGATCGGGAGTGGGTCCTTTTAGATGATGATTTTGTTGAGAGACTCGCCACTGCCAACATTACAAATGACCTCAAACTGCCATTTTGAACCCATCCTGGAACAGCAGCGGCAATGGCAAATAGGTCTTTTTTTGAGGAATTTTGGTTGTTAATTTTATCTAATATTTCTAAGTAAGTAAGATTGGACAAAATAAGCATTTAAGATTAGGAATTAGGAGGTTTATTAGTGTTACAAATAACTGAGATTATTTCATTACAGATCAGAAAGGTAAAATATTTTTCCACGAATAAACAAAGGCTGCAAGAAACAACACAACGACTAACACATATATTAATAATTTAACCAATGTAGATACAGAACATTATGGACAAGTTAAAACTCATTTTGGATAGCGTGGTATTAGTTGCACTAAGATGAAAAGATATAAAAACAGCGTGTTTACTGTGAAACAGATTACGCAGATCATTGCCTACATTTTGAAACTGACCACACAGCTGCTACAACAAAATAAGAAACACATTTTCATAAATTAATTGCTTTGAAAGTAGAACAGTGAAAGTTTATCACACTGCATCTCTGTCTCCTCTTCACCGGACCCCTCTCTCTCTCTCTCTCTCTCTCTCATCCGTTGTGTACACGGCTCCACCTCAGTGTCCAGCTGTTCATCTCCTCGTCTCGGTTCCACAGGTCTAAAACCGGTCTGACTCTGCTACTTTGCTCCGGATTTCACTCTGTAATTGCTCAGATCGGTTTTCCATATCTGTACCCCTAGTGCATTCTACAGCCACCGATGCACCCAGCTCTCCACGCATCCAGTCATCTGCTCTGTATGGCCATCCTAGACCTGTTCAGCTCTGCAATGATTATTCATCTTTTTCTAGCTACAGCGCCCTATGCGTTCATTTATCAATGTCATCCAGTTAGCTCTGGGTCATGGTATTGCAGCCTTCCTACCAAAATGTGTGCAAACAACGGGCAGCCAGGCATGTGACAGCTGTTGAAGGCAGCATTTAACATTGATTTCTATTAGAATCAAAATGACCGCCCCCCCACCCTCGTCAGGTCAAGGTATAAGTGGTCGTAATTGTCTTTCTTTTCATCCCACAAACCCCAAAATTCACTTTGTGATGAATAAACCCATTTTAGGAAGAGTCAGGAAATATGAGATGATGGGGTTTCATTTTAACAGAGTTGCAGGATTTTAAAATAACGAAGGAGTCAAAATGACCCCCTTGGCAGCTCTAGTGTTAATTAAGCTAATGAGGCCTCCAAACATCTTTACTAACAGCCTCACTAGGTTAAAATTTATAACAAATGAATTCAGTTGCATGAGTGAAAATAGTCTTGTGATGAGGACCCAATATCTGTCTTCTGTACTGCTTGTATTGTTTTGGACAGAGCTGTGGGGTTTCCTCTAATTAAAACCGACACAATGTGACCCCCAGTCAATCAACGCGGATGTGACCAAAATTAACCTTAGCAAAACTTGCTCCTAAAAGGCAACCCCAAACAGTTTGAAGCGACAAACACTGCAGAGTATGCATACAGCTTATGAGGTTCTTATGTAACCTGACTGCAGTGAATTAACATGCAGGCTGGGTTTCCACTGTCCGGCCAGCTCCTGACTGTGCGAGCGCTCCAGTCTGGTCCCCCTTCACCCTTGCCCTTGTCACTTCCTCCATGCTATATAATCCCCTCAGTGTGAGGGGATTTGCATGTCAGGCTAAACTGGAGTGGAAAGGGCTCCTGGGCTTGGGGGATGTGTGCTGATGGACTGGGAGAGGCCTCGTGGGACTGGCAGTGACAGGTGGAAACGCAACGAGGACGCAGAGGGCTGAAATGTAGGCTTTTCATTCTGATGCCGACATCGTTGTGCAGCTCTAAAGTCCTTATCTGCAGTACGCAGGCGGAGATGTGGCTGAGTGGTCATGGCGGTGGGTGGGTGGGGGTGGTCTGCACACATGTGAACAAAGCAATTGTACCCCTTAAATGAGAGTGCTTAATCACAGTCACAGTCCCACTATAGAGTCCTCTATAGGTTGCTTACGTGACGCTGGGCTATAATGTACCTCAGGATCCTCCATCTTGTGTGTTTCTCTGTTCTCCTCTGCTGTGGGGGAGGCTGAAAGACACAGGCTGATTTGGTCCTCCTTTCATGTCCTAAAATCTTACCAACTCTATTATACTACAAGATCCATAAGGGCTTAAACAGATAAATAAAGTGACTTAAAATAACTATAGGCACAGCAGCTTAAAATAACTATCTGCATGACAAAGCCTTTCAAACTGCTAAGAAAGGCTTTGCAGAAAATGAGAAACCACTGGGAATTGCAGGCCTTATTGGTGTATAAGCTTAAGAATGCCAGTGTGCGATGACAGACAGGAAGCCTGATCTTTGATTGGAAAAGCAAAGATCCCCTCTAGCCTTTAGACACACAATAAACCGTACAAGCTCCAATTCTCCACCCCTCTGGGCACCAATCGGCTTGTCGAAAGGGACTCGTAATTTGGACAAAGGGAAGAGAAGTCACAGACACGCAGGTTTTCAGGCAGCCGGTTCAACGACAGAAACACGGCCGCCGATGTAACCAGAGCTCGGACACACAAACACGGGCGCGAAGACGCAACTGCCGGAGCTGACAGACACCAAGACAACCTAATTCCCTTACAAGCAGACAACACAGTGTATGCGAGTCAGACAGTGAAGAACAATATGGCTGGGGAAGACAGAGAGACAGAGAAAATCGATAGCCGCACAGACTTTCTCTTTCCCGCACAAACACACAAGCAAGAGTGATATCACTGTGCACACACAGCCTGAGCAGCGCATACTACAGTGCAAATAAAACAGTCCATACTTAACACCTCTATAGTATTCTTCCAAGCTATGTCCCCATGCAATCTCCCCCGATATGCAGGATATTATATGAAGCTACTTACTTAGATAAAACAAACAGGCTACAGTTTGTTAATGAGGTATCATTTGATGTGAGTGGCAGATGAAAACCTCACAACTGTAACTTTTAGTTACATTGTAAGAAGAAAAGATCATTTTCTTTAAAGAAGTAGCTCATTATTTTGGGAAATATGCTGGAGAGACTGATGTCAACCTAACATCTTGTTTTTAGCAAAACTGGAAACAAATATAACAATTAACAACATCCGAGGCTGCCAGCATAATTTGCTTGAGCCAGTTTAATTGTTTTCTAAATCCTGCTAATTATAATATAAAACTGATACCAGTATAGACTGAAAAAGACCCCAAACGGGCACTAACCATGAAGACTTGTATTTTTTTGCATCACTTTGTGGTCATTTTGCTTGTTTTTTCATTTTTTTTTTTTGCATATTATTTTGAGAATTTTGTGTCCTTTTGTGAATTTCTAGTCATGTGAAAAAGAAAGTTTTCACAGATCTCTATGCAGCGCGTGAAAAACTAAGTACCTCCCATGATTCGATAGCTTGTAGAACTACCTTTTTCAGCCATTCTGTTGTAGATTTGGTGGTGTGCTTGGAATCATTTCCCTGTTTCATGACCCAATTTTAGCTATCAGACAGCTGGCCTCACATTTAACACTAGAATACATAAGAGTGTGTGTTCCTCTCCATGACTGCAAGGTGCCCAGGTCCTGTGGCTACAAAGCAAGCCCAAATCATCACCCCTCCTCCACCGTGCTTGACAGTTGTGCTGATATGCTGTTTGGGTTTTGCCAAAACGTGGGGCTGTGAGTTATGGCCAACTTCTCCACTTTGGTCCCGTCTGGCCAAAGGACATTGTTCAAGAAGTCCAGTTTGTTTAGATTGAACTTTGCCAGCCTGAGTTGCATTGCCATGTTCTTCTTAGCGACAAGAGTCTTTCCCCTGGCAACCCTTCAAAACAAGCCATACTTGTTTAGTCTTCTTCTAAAGGTACTGCCATGAACTTTATCATTTAACTGCTAACTTAGGCCTGTAGAGTCGTAGCTCCTGGGTTTCTTGCAATTTCTCTGATCATTGCACAGTCTGACCTTGGGGTGAATTTGCTAGAACATCCACTACAGAGAAGATTGTGGCATTGTGTTAACACACACACCTGAATGTTCCAGACAGCAATCTGGCAAAGTTTCTGCTTTTATAGAGGTGGTCACAGTGGCTGATGATCAGTTAGTCAAGCCTTCCTAAATCCTGTGGAAGCAGTAAAGGTGTGCCTTGTTTTTCACTGTAGTGTAATTTTGCATGTTTTTGCTATTTTTTCTGTTTTTGGTCATTATTTTGTCTCTTTACATTTCTCTGAGCCACATTTTGTGCCGTTTCCTGTTATCGTCAGTGCCTTTCCATTATATTTGTAATATTTCTGGGACGAGACTCGAACCCCCTTACGCTTAGCGCCCCTAAACCTGTGTCGCCACTATTCCATCCAACAATGGACTTTGTTCATATTCATAAACTCACCTCAATGCTCTCTTCTAATGTTGTTTTTTCCAGTTTACAGTTACTACAGCAACCTGTTAAATCACAGCATAACTGAACTATCTGCAGCCCATCTACTCATTTAGAAATTTGCCTCTCAAGCCATTATATTTGGCCTGAAAACCTCTGGGGCTTATGGAAAACTGTGTTTGTTAAAGGCTGCAAAAACATACACATTTCCAAATATTAGTGTCCTATTTGAGCTGGACAACATACTATCTGAAGAAAGCTCTGGGACACTCTGTATATATATTTATTTGTGTAGCTACAAATGTCAAGTGGATTTGGAAGGTTTGGTCTCACTTTTGGTCATTTGTGGTTTTTGATCAAATGTCTCAACAATCCATCACTCCCTTGGAATGAATGGTAAGTTTGGTCTACTTTTCCCCAACACCTGCAAAGCTAATGATATTCCCCATAAGCTTCAGCCTTGTAGAGCACTGCTGCACATGCTCACAGAGCTGCTGGCCTGACAGACTCTTATTCTTGTTTAAACCTTACACAAACTGAGATGTAAACACGATTTTTCCTGTATTATGGGCATTACAATCTGGAGCCATTTTTTTTTAGCAGATAGCTGCCAGGCACAGTGACTGTGTGCAGTTTCCTTAAGTACTTAGTGGACAAACAGTTTTTCATCAAGACAGACTTACAAACACCACACAGGGTGTTAATTCATGAGCTTTAGAGTGTTAGAAGGTGTTTTTTCTTGAACTTTGACTAGTTGTTAACAGAGTACCCATCCCACTAATGCACATAATGCACAGACACAAAGTTTATTTTAAAGATCTGTTCTTACCCTCACCAAAAGTATTTCCCCAAAAGGCTGAATTAATCCTTTTAAAATCATTGCTATGTTCTCCTTAATCAACACAGAACTACATACAGTCATGTGAAA
Organism: Etroplus canarensis; assembly: GCA_015106775.1. Taxonomy (NCBI): domain Eukaryota; kingdom Metazoa; phylum Chordata; class Actinopteri; order Cichliformes; family Cichlidae; genus Etroplus; species Etroplus canarensis. Next base: position 62,236 of record VUQH01090771.1, read on the forward strand.
AAGAAAGTACACACTCTTTCACACTTCAGTTCTAATGCTTTACATATTTTGATGCAATAAATATAGTCATCTGGTCCTTACCAGGTTCTAAAATTAGATACATGCAACCTCAGAAAATCAGAAAAAATGTAGAAGCAGTATGTTGGATTAAGAGGGTATATAGCAGCCAGGTGCTGCTAATCAAATGTACTTGATTAATCATCAACCAGCCAGTGTGAGCACCTCTATGAAAGCCAAAGTTTTGGCAGTTTGCTGGTCTGGAGGTTTTAGGTGTGTGTGAACACGATGCCAAGGATCAATCTTAGAGAAGAAATTATTGCCGCACATCAGTCTGGGAAGGATTATAAGGCCATTTCCGCACAGTCTGAAGTCCATTATTCTGAGAAAGATTATTCACAAGTGAAAAACATGAAGGACAGTTGCCAGTCTTCCCAGGGGTGGACGTCTCTGCAAATTCACCCCAAGGTCAGGCCGTTCAGTGCACTGAGAAACTGCAAAAAACCCAAAAGTTGCATCTCAGATTCTTCAGGCTTCAGTTTGCTTGTTAAGGTTAAAGTTCATGTCAGTGCAATTAGAAAATGACTAAACATGTGTGGATTGTTTTAAAGTGCTGCTAGGAGAAAGGGTCATGTCTCTAAAAAGAACATTACGACACATCTTAGGCTGGCAAAGCTGCATCTGAACAAATCACAAGGAACAATGTCCGTTGGAAGGACAAGATCCAAAGTGGAGATGTTTGATATAATGCACAGCCTCATGTTTTTGGCAAAAACTAAACAGAGCATACCAACTGTCAAGCACGGTCGAGGAGGGGGTGATGATTTGGGCTTGTTACGCAGCTACAGGACCTGGGCACCTTGCAGCCACTGAGTCAATCATGAACTCCTCTGTATATCAAAGTATTCTACAGTCAAATGTGAGGCCGTTTGTGTGACAGTTAAAGTTTGGCTGAGATTGGGTCATGCAACAGGACACTGATTCCAAGCAAATCTACAATGGAATCAAGGTGTTGTAATGGCCCAGTCAAAATCCAGACTTGAATCTGAGTGCAATGCTGTGGTGAGACCTTAAGAGAGCTGCGCATAAATGACTGGCCGCAAATTTCAATGAACTGAAGCAACGTTGTAAAGAAAAGCAAAATGTCTCCACAATGAAGTGACAGCCTGATAAAGTCCATTACTACAAATTCAAACTGCTGAATCATGGGGTGCACTTAGATTTTCACACACTGATTCTCCATTCTGGCTTCATTTTTGTTTAAGAAATAATGACAAGGTGTAATACGCCATGTGTTCTTGTTCACCTGACATTGTATTGACCTTATTTTAAGACCCACTAGGATTTTTTTATGTCTTGATTTGTAAAACCTTAGAATTTTTCCACATGACAGTTATTCAAAATCTTCAGTTGACACTTAAGTTCATGACTGCTAATATAGGTACTAAATGATGAGGTTTTCATGCCATGACAGAAATGTATACATGTATAAAACTTCAGTAAAAATAATATGTTAAAAGAAGCCGTCCATCCTGTTTTATACACAAACCCACACTTAAAATGAGCTTCTATTAAAAATGATTGACTACTGTTCTTTAGCAGCAGTGATGTGTTAAACATGATTAAAAACATGAGGACTGAACAACATACTAATGTGCTCTGTTTTCTTCTATACCGTCACAGACTACTGCTCGTCACAGCAGGGTGTCGGGACTCGTTCAGTTTTCATTTGTGTCAATCAAACATGTCTGAATTAATGATGATGGTCTTAACTGGATTGACAGGCGAGGGATTTAAGTACACGATGCTCACAGAGCCATCTGCATGATCATCCAAACTAACGCAGACACAATCCAATCCAATGTGAAGCCACGTTGTGACTGTAATTGGCTTAGAGGTCGTGCAGTGTGACTGTATCCTGGGTAAAAATGAACAATGTAGAGTTCACAGCAAACAAAGTACTTCAAGAGTTGGATGGAATGGTGTCTTACCTGGGGGAGATGTCACAGCCCTGCTGCATGAAGGCGCCCAGGGAGAACCAGAGGGAGTTGAAGATGCCAAACTCATTGGGGGGCTGGTCGCTTGGCGGACCGTCGGTGCCCTCTTCGGGCTCCTCGGTGTGCCATTCGTACGGGCTGAAGCGGCTGACCAGGAAGAGCACCACGCTCACACCGATATAGGCAAACACGATGCACATCCAGATCTCGTAGGCCAACGGGTCCAGGAAGGAGAACACCCCTGGTTTAGATTTTTGGGGCTTCTTGATCATGATGGAAATGCCCAACGACATGAAGGGCTTGGAGAAATCAATCACCTCCTCCCGGACCAACGTAATAGTCAAAGGGGCCACAGCGATTTCCGCTTTCTGTGGGAGTTTAGATAGAGAGGGATTTGATTAGCCTCTCTGAAAGCATATCTGAACCCAAATGATGACAGATAAACAAATGCAAATGATGGATCATCTCACTGAGCTGGGCCATGCAACAATCAAACACCACTTAGTCACAAATACAACATCCCAAAGGCCAATAGCCAGCCCTCAGACAACTAAACAACAATTTCTCCTTCTTCAGATGGTGTCATTGTTATTCATGACATTGCCCACGTAATGAATTTCTCCCTTGGCTGAACAAATCTCTGAGCGATCAAGTTTAGATGGCAGCCGAATATATCTCAGAGTGATCAAGTTAAGACAGAGAGAGAAGGAAAAGAAATTGAAAAAGAAATTCTGAAACCCTCTCTGATGCTCAAAGGCTTAGCTCAAACTCCAGAGGAATGAGCAGAGAGGATAAAATAATATGTCAGAGAA
>VUQH01090771.1:66293-78148 GCA_015106775.1 Etroplus canarensis
CAACATGAGCTGTCCCTCTGATGTACTCATTCCTAATCCTGTCCATCCTGGTCACTCCCAGGGAAAATCTCAACATCTTCAGTTCTGCCACCTCCAGCTCTGCCTCCTGTCTTTTTGTCAGTGCCACCGTCTCCAAACCATACATCGCTATCATCTTGTAAACTTTCCCTTCAACTCTTCCTTCTCTCCTTCTGTCACAAAGCACCCCTGACACTCATCTCCACTCCATCCTGACACTCCACCCTCCCTGCACTCTCTTCTTCACCTCTCTTGTGCACTGTCTGTTGCTTTGGATGGTTGACCCCAGGTATTTAAATTCACCCACTTTCACTACCTCTACTCCTTGTATCTTCATCATTTCACCTGTCTCACTTTTATTCATACATGCATTCTGTCTTGCTTCTACTGACTTTCATCTCTCCAGTGCATACCTCCACCTCTCCAGGTTTTCTTCCATCTGCTCTCACTACAGATCACAATGTTGTCCGCGAACATCGTAGTCCATGGAAACTCCTGCCTGACCTCATCTCTCAACCTCTCTCTCCATCACCATAGCAAACAAGAAGGGGCTCAGAGATGATCCCTGATGCAATCCCACCCCCACCTTCAACCCATCTGTCACTTCTACTCCACACCTCACCACTGTCTCACTGTCCTCATACATGTCTTGCACAACCCTCACATACTTCTCTGCCACTCCTGACTTCCTCATATAGTTCCACAGTTCCTCTCCTGGCACCTTATCATATGCTTTTCCTAGATGTACAAAGACACAGTGGTTGTGGCTCAGGAGGTAGAGTGGGTCATCTTCCAACTTGAAGGATGGTGGTTCAATCCCTGGCTTCTCCTACGTGCTGAAATGTCTGAACCTCAACTCCCGATGCATCCATTGGAGTGTGAATGTATGCATTAAGGGTAAATGCGCTTAAAGTCATAGAATAAAGCGCTGTGTGAATGAGGCTTGTAGTAAAAAGCACTTTGAGTGCTCAGTTAGAGTAGAAAAGTGCTATACACCTACCAGTCCATACAGTGTAACTCCTCCTGACCTTCTCCATCAGCGCTCTCTTTTTAACCTAGCTTCAACTCCTCTTTCCCATGCCTTCATGGTATAGTCAATCATCCCGCTATAGCTGCATTTGCAGAAATACAATCTTAAAACCATCTGCTAACAAGTTGACATTATATTATGGGAACTTTATTTTCTTTCTCTGTCTTTTATAATAAAGCACGTTGTTTTTTAATGTACTATATAAATCGTTTTTGTTTTTTGAAATTTATCTGCATTAGTTATCAATGCGGTGCAGTGGTTGGCACCGTTAGCCAGAATGTTCCTGGTTCCCACCTCCTGGTCAGCCTTTCTGTATGAGGTGTACATGCTATCCTTGTGCCTGCATGAGTCCTCTCTGGGAGCTCCGGCATTGTTCCACAAGTATCTATCCCAAAAATGTCCTTAGCACTGGTGATGTGCCCTTCAGCAAGGCACTGAACCCCCTCACTGTCCTCACTGTGCTCCTTGATGCCTGTAATGAGCTGCCTTGTTCTGTACCACTGCATGTGTATGCAAACGTGTGTATATATAACAACTAGCGTAGTGGTTTGCGCATTCGCCTTTGAAGCAAAAACTCCCTGGTTCGATTCCAGGTGGGGACAAAGGCCCCTCTCACCATGGAGGGTTGTGTCAGGAAGGGCATCCGGCGTGAAACCTCTGCCAAATTACCAATGCGGATTAATCCGCTGTGGCAACCCCTTGGTGGAGAGTACAAGGGAGCAGCCGAAAGGTACATAACAAAGAGTGTTGTGGCTTGTAAGTTCCCCCGTCCAGGGATTAAGCAGCTTCTTCTTCTTCTTCTTCGGCTAATTTGTGATTGGCGGTAGTCATGGATGTTCGTGTGTGGATGCCTGTCTTTCTGTGCTGGCCCTGCAACGGACTGGCAATCTGTCCAGGGTATACCCTGCCTCTCATCCCAAAGTCAGCTGGGATAGGCTCCAGACCTGAATTGGATAAGTGGTTAAGTAAATGAATGGATGGGTGGATAGTTAACAATGACTGGTGTACAGAAAAGGAAGTATTGGCCTGGATATGTGTTATCCACTATTGCAGATGTCCTAGCTTCAATGGAAGCTGTGAAATACCAGCCAGCAGACCAATGATAGGTTTCAAGATTGCTTTGTGAATCATGCCCTCAGTATCCTCGGTTTCTCAGCCAGCTTCATCCATTGACTGTGACAGCTGGCTTCAAAAATGCAAGATGCTTCAGTCGAGGTTTCAAAATGGGACTTCATAAACCAGTGGACGACATCACTGTAGAAACATAATACAGTCTAGGATATAAAAACACTTTCCACTGAGCACGACATTGTTTCATTCCCATAAACTAAATGTGGAAAATTCAGCTTTTGGCACTGTTCATGTTGTCATGGACAAAAACACAATTTTTGGTCTGGGATTAAAAGTGTCCAAATAGTTAAAACCTGTGTGATGACAGCTGTACTTGGATAATGCAGTACGTCCGCACTTTAAACCTTTCCGTTAAGGGATTTATATGAAAGTAATTTTCCCAGCCTGTCTTTCCGTCAAAGCAATTCTCTCAGAAAGGCTGTTAAAGAGATGAAAACAGCAGAGAACAGAGCTGCACGTTTAGTTCCTGCACTTTTGACCAACCTGGTTAGTCTTTACACCAAAAGTGCACTGTACTGCTTGATCAGTCCTGACACATCCCGAACCGTGCCTCTGCTTGCACTCGCCGCAGTCGACTTCACAGTGAGTCACTGCAGCACCAAAGAGGCGCAGGCGAGAAAAATGCCACTTTGTGAAAATGCCACTTAGCTCATCAGAAAAAAAAGACTAAATAATTATTTGGTGTGTGTCTGTACATTTAAAACAAAATGGTCCTGCTGCTCATGAAAACATGAAAAGGATCACTTTGGCACAGCTTTATATGCTCGGGGAAAATACAGCGTTCTCTAACCAGATGAAGGGTAAAATAATCATGGGCTTAGAGAGAGAAAGCAGAATATCACACATTTAGTGAAGAGAAAAGCTATGAGTCAGGCCTCAACTGTACTGAGATTCTGTCTTGACTTTTAATTGGTTTCTACAGTATATTGACAAAAGTTTTGGGTGAGATCTCTCAATCATTTAATTCAGGTGTTTAATTCAGTTTTGTTGTGGCAGGTGTATAAAATCAAGCACTTAACCATGCAGTCTGCCTTTACACGCATTTGTGAGAGAATGGGTTGTTCAGGAGCTTCATAGCATTGGTTTCCACAGTTGGATGCAAGCTTTACATCACAGAGGAAAACTGTCGATAGTGTGGTGTAAAGGACCCTGCTACTGGACTCTGGAGCAATGGAAACATGTTCTGTTGAGGGACAAATTAAACATCTTTATCTGGCAGTCTGATGGATGAGTCTGATGGATGAGTTACGTGAATGCCAGGAGAACATTCTCCAAATAACTGCATTGCGCCACCTGTAAAGGTTGGTGAAGGAGTGATAATGCCATGGGGTTGTTTTTCTGGGGTTGGCCTGGGCCTCTTAGTTCCAGTGAAAGGAAATCTTAATACATCAGCTTACCAAGACATTTTGGACAATTCCAACTTTGTGGGAACAGCTTGGAGAAGGCCCTTTTCTGTGGGGACAGTACCCCAGTACACAAAACAAGCTCCATAAAGGCATAGCTGGATGAGTTTGGTGTACTGGGGTACTGTCCCCACAGAAAAGGCCTACAGTGAGCCCTGACCTCAACCCCATCCAACCATTTTGGGATGAATCAGAACAGACATCAAGAGCCAGGCCCTCTCATCCAACATCAGTGTTTGTTTCCACAAATGTGCCTCTGGATGAATGGGCAAAAATTCCCACAGACACATTCCAAAATCTTGTAGAAAGAATTCCCAGAAGAGTGAAAGCTGTTCTGGCTCCAAAGGGGTGACCAACTCCATATTAATGGCTATGGATTTAGAATGGGATGGCATAAAAGCTCCTGTCAGTGTAATGTGTAGGCAGCCCAATATTTCTGTCCACACAGTGTATTTGTTTCTGCTGAAGAAAATGTCCATTTTCTCCTCAAAACACACAAACAAGCTCTGAATCATCCCATTATCCCTTACACACATCCTCGCATTTTCTTTGATCCTACAGCACGGTCAGCAGCAGAAAGACACCTCACTCTCAAATCAAATCTCCTCAGAGATTCTTTAACAAGCTCCACAACTGTGCTTCTCCTCCAAAAGCTCTCATCTAATGCTACTGTAATTCCCCTCTTACTGCTCGCATTAACAACACCAGAGACCATTCACAATTTTATTTCAGATGGGCTTAATTATCTCCACAACAAACAAGATGCAGAAAGAGTGCTTCAAATGGAGATGTCTGCAGATCATAAAATACAGCTAAACCTTCTGCAAAGGCAACAATCTGCATAAAAAAGGTATACAGAGTGTTTTATATACTATGGAATCTATTTAACCTATATTTTTTGAGTCAGAATTCACAGTTCAAAATGCTATTATCAGGATAATATGAGATTAATGATAGTGAGCTGGGTTAGAGATCTGCATCCTTAGATGCAGATAGCTGCTAATTACTGCTAACACACAATCATGTGGAAAAGAAAATTTATGTAGTCCTTTGAAAAACAAAGTACACCCCATGATTCAGCTTGTAGAACCACCTTTAGCGGAAATAACTTTGGTTGGACTTCTGAACTGTGACTGGGCCATTTGACACCTGGATTCTTTTTTCAAAAGCTACTCTTTTGCAGATTTGCTGCTGTGCTTGGGATCATTATCATGTTACATGACCCAATTTTAGCTTACCAACAGATGGTTTGACTGTAGAATACTTTGATATACAGAGGAGTTCATGGTCCTCTCTGTGACTACAAGGTGCCCAGGTCTTCTGGCTGCATAACAAGCCCAGATCATCACCCCTCCACCATCGTGCTTGACAGCTGGTATGAGGTTTTTGTGTTGATATGCTCGATTTGGTTTTTGCCCAATGTACTGCTGTGCATTATGGGCTAACATCTCTACTACGGTCTCATCTGTCCAAAGGACATTGGTCCAGAAGTCTTGTGGTTTGTGCAGATGCGACACTGCGAACCTAAGCTGCGTTGGCATGTTCTTTTTAGCAAGAAGATGCTTTCTCCTGGCAACCCTTCCAAACTAGCCATTTTTGTTCATCTTTTTTAATTGTGCTGTCATTGAAATGAACATTTAATATGACTGAGGCCTGTGGAGTCTGAGATGCAGCACTTGGATTTTTGCAGTTTCTCTGAGCATTGCACGTCTGATCTTGGGGTGAATTTGCCTGGACGTCCAATACAGGGAAGATTTTGACACACCTGAACGCTACAGACCGCTTCTACTTCTACAGAGGTGGTCATGTTAGCTCCGATTCTTTTATTGGAAGCCCAAGAACAAAACCGGAGGAATCTTCCATTCATATACAAAATATTTATTGCGGCCACAGGTAAAATATAACAGCGCTGGACTCAAAGTGGCAAAGCCCCCACAGGAATTCGACCAGAAAGAGCCCCGATTTAAGGAAACATTTCACATTATCTTCTTGGGCCGGGCCTTGCCCCGTACAGAGGATAACTTACACACGACTGTTTGAAATTGGCCACATATTATTGACATGGACAGGCCAACCACTGTCCATATAGCCTGTCCCCCAGCATAAAAACCAGTTCTGACCGATCATGTTGTCTTATAGTTTTGGAACAGACAAGGACATATTTTATGCACAGTGAGCTCAATGAGAAGCACAAAGTGAGTTCAGTGTGAGAAACTCAGAATAAGGATAGCTGATGTCCAAAAACAAGGCCAATTGTAACAGTCACACTATCTGATGATCCGTTAATAAAGCTTATTTGATTAGCAGCACCTGAGTGGTACACACCCTCCTAATAACGTGAATCAGTAAGGGTGTACACGGTTTTTCACAGGACTCTCAGTGAAATCATGCTACAGTTTCCCTCACCAAAAAAACTTGAAGACAGACTTTTTGGACGGTCTGTTACTATGACTAATCACACAGTAATCTATAGAATTTTTAGATAACTGGATTTAAAAGAGGCACCCAGATCACAAACACACTTAGAAGGACTTATAATTAGCTAAGGGGACACCGAGCAGACAGCTAAGGTCCTACTATTCACTCAAAGCAACCACACCCTTTATTATGCATAAGTTTAAGCCTTAATACAGTTTAACTGCATAAGTTATATAAAATTTCACACCATGGACAGTTGTAGCTATGGAGACTGAAACCACTGGGCTGTAAACATGCCTTTTAATGCTATGAAGTTGGGCATTATAACATAGGTGTCCATGCAGACTGACTGAATTTTGCAGCCAGTCTCAAGAGGCCACTAGAGTAACTACTTTTTTTCACTTCAGCATTATCCTGACCTAGAAAATACAGTTTAATGTAAACTTGAACTTCCTTAAGTTTTACTATTTCCTTGTGTTTATGATGTTTTTTTCTTCCTAGAATATTATATCTGATTGTGTTATTTCATCATTATTGTAATTTTATTATTCATTTATCTTTTGAATTATGCCTTTTGTACTCATTTTCAGTTGTTTCATGTCACAGATATCACACTTCTGTTTTCATTAATTTTTCACATTGGCTTCCTTTTTTTTATCCTTTTTCTGAGCTACTGTCACTCACACTTGACACATCCTGCAAAGATGTTTCACATTAAAAGCTTTCCTCCAGCAGCGTCAACTTGCTTTATTTGGTTTGTCTTTTCTTTATGGACTTTCTGCTCGAGGTTTAAATGAATAATGTAGATTTTGATTAATAATTTCTGGCATTTTTCAGCTTTTGAGATCAGATTTTTTTCTCTCAGAAGGCAAGATTCTGTACTGTTAATACAAAAAGAGCAGAGGCGGGCACCATATTGTCTGTAAATATCATCACATGTTCTACAGACAGCATAGAATTAAAGCCTCAGTGAGATGAGTCACATGATAAAAAAAAAATTCTGTTCTTACCCCGTACACCAGCTCCCCGACCATGCCATTCCAGATCTTCGTCTCTGGGTCCCGGGCGCCGTACTTTCCGTCAGGGACGATGGAGATCTTGTACTTGATGCCGATGTGTTTCGCAATCTCCGAGGCCAGGTCCACACAGTAACCCTCATACTGGTCATTGCCCTCGTACATCTCCCAGTTCTTCTTAAGCATCACGTAGGGACCCTCCTACACAACCAGTGAACCAAACCGTCAGACAGACAGACACACAGACATGTGGGCTCGTGCAGTGACACACAAACAGAAAACAGGAACTGTAGCTCATTAATACCAACCATGATTGAGGATAAGGCACCCTATTGAGGTTTTACCACTGGTGGTGTTATGGAGCAATGATTTGATGCATGGGTCCCTGTTTTGTTTGCATCTAAAGTATGCAGATGATAAAACACACATTCTCACTGATGGTTTCATATTATTCCACTGATCAAATTTTGGAGGTGGTAACAAATCCTACAAACACTGATGTGGCAGAGAAAGACTTCTGGCTAGCAAGAATGGATATAAACAATGCATTCTTCTACATAATAGAATCTGCTTTTCAACACATTTTTAAGGATGAGTGACACATGAAACAAATAAACAAAAAAAACAAAAACAAGAGCAGTCTGCTGGGGTGGCTGTGCCTCATTAGGTTGTCCTCTAACTGCAAGGTTGGTGGTTTGAGCCCCCGCTCCTCCAGGTTATGTGCTGAAGTGTCCTCGGGCAAGATACCTAACTCCAAATTGCTCCCGATGCATCCATCTGAGTGTGAGTGTAGTTAAAGTGCTTAAAGTCATAAAAGAAAAGCGCTGCATGAACTAATGTTTGTGAATGGGGGAATGAGGCTTGCAGTAAAAAACACTTTGAGTGCTCAGTTAGAGCAGAAAAGCTCTATACAAGGACTAGTTTGAGAATGTATACGTCAACATCATGCATGGATTGAGGTTCTGGATCAGACTAATCTACTACTATTTTTAGATTATAATATCTCCTCATTTGTCTTATTTCAATTTAATACATACACTCACTGGGCACTTCATTAGGCGAACCTGTTCAACTGTTTGTTAACACAAATATTTAATCAGACAATCACATGGGAGCAACTCAATGCATTTGAGCATGTAGATGAAAATAAGCATCAGCATGGGGAAGAAAGGTAATTTAAGTAACTGTGAAAGTGGAATGGTTGTTGGTGCCAGATGGGCAGGCCAGAGGAGAATGGCCAGACTGCTTTGAGAAGATAGGAAGGGAATGGTAACCACTTGTTACAATCAAGGTGTGCAATAGAGCATCTCTGAACATGTGACGCATCGAACCTTGAAGAAGGTGGGCTACAGCAACAGAAGTGCCACTCCTGTCAGCTAAGAACAAGGAACTGAAGCTACAATTCACATGGGATGATTGGAAAAGATAGTCTGGTTGATCAGTCTCAGTTTCTGCTGTGACATGTATCAATAGTTCACACTGCTGCTGCTGCTGCTGCTGCTGCTGCTGGTGTAATGGTGTTATGGCTATTTTCTTGGCACACTTTTGGTCCCTTAGCACCAGTTGCACCTCATTTAAATCCCACAGCCTACCTAAATATTGTTGTTGAGCATGTCCTGACTACAACATACCCATCTTCTGATGGCTGCTTCCAGCAGGATAATGCTGGAAGCAAAGCTTAAATCATCTAAAACTGTTTTTTTTGAACATGACAATGAGTCCTCTGTACTCAAATGGCCTCCACAGTCACCAGATCTCTCTCCAGTAGAGCAGTGGTAAAGTAACCTTCCAAAGCTTCTTAGACTGGACTCGGCTTGACTCCGCAAGGTGAGCCAAGCCCCACCTCTGATAAAACATTCATGCAAATCCACAAAAATGGTTTGAATAATCCTGCTAAAAGTAAATAAACCAAACCAAACAACTATCCTTCTTGGTGTCTGCAATTACCGACTGGGGGAAACAAATCTTGCCCAAAGGGTCACTACTTTGGAGCATTTTGTGTGTTCAGAATAGCGGCATCTGTTGGCCAAATGTGGGTGCTGCAAGAAACAGAAAACAGTCTTCCTGCCAAAATATCATACACAACACATCTGACTTGATTTCACTGGAATAGAAACTAATACACAGTATTTCCAGAGGGAAAAAAAAAACTTTATTTTAACACCAAAAGTGAATTTTCTTTGGTGCTGAACACGGAAAATATCTAATTTGTCATAAAGCAATCAACATTAACAATGTAAGGCTGCACCACACAAGACTTTACTGAAAAAACATAAACCTCCAAACCACTCAGACTATCTGACCTGGCATAGCTGTTTCAAATTATAGACAGTATTGCTTATTTAGAGTAAAGCACATTTTCAACCCTAACCGAGTGATTACCATTCTTGAGCTGTAATGAGAAATAGCAAATGGCTGCATTTATGTAGCACTTTAATCCAAATCGATCTCATGGTTCCACTCACCAGCACACTCAGCTGCCATGCAAAGTGCTTGTCTGACTACTGGGAGATATTTGGGGTTCAAGATCTTACTCAAGGACACTTCAGCATGTGGACAGGAGGCTTTGGGGATCAAACTGCCAACTCTGTGATTAGTCACTGACCAAAGCTTCTTCCTGAGGTACAGAAGGTGAAACTGAGTTGAATTAGTGGTTTACAACCTGGTGTTGATTCTTATAGATCGATTCAATTTCACAGGGTTTCTGAATTTCAAAGCAGGAGAAGAACTGCGGCACTGACATTTATTTCCCCACTGTAACTTACGGGACAATTACCTCCTTCCAAAGGACAATCAATAGCTGAAATTAAGTAACTTCTTTAGCAGGAAGTTGTACCATTTCTCTTATTTTTTGTACAGCCGCATTTCTCTTTCATTCTGTCTATAAATACAAGCAGAGCTGAATCACACAGCTCCGGCTGCCCACAACAGTCCATTTCTGATTGTTGGTGATGTCAGGAGAAGACAGATAGAATAAAAGATGTACATAGCCACAGTGACGTCAGCCATTGGTTACTAAAGTCCCATTGTGAGGCCTCAAGACGAGCATGTTTGCCATCAATTTTAAACTGAATGTGATAATTGAGGTGTGGATCTGACTATGAAACTGCAAGAGGGCTAAGGGCTTGTCAATCACAAGTCATTACTAAGTGACAATTAAAAGTTTTACATGTCCTGAATTGAGTCACTGAGACTGTAAACTCATCAGGAAAGTATTTATAGAGTTCAGGGCCAAGGGCTGTTTTCCTATAGGAAGTCTATGGTGTTTTCACAACCCTGGTGGCCATCAGAAAGAATACAACTTTACCTCGAAGCCACATGCATCTTTTATATTGTCAATTAAAGAGCATCCACAGCCTCACTTGGTGTGAAATCATGTAAGTTTGCACCTGTGCAGAGAGCTGTAGGTAATGCACTGCATAGAAAATGCAAAAACACCCTTAGGGGTGCAAATAAACAATTTTAAACTCTAGGGTGGAATATTAACATCTAAGAACTTTTATGTACACAGCGATGTATGTTTGGTCAAAACTATAAACTCATTACAAACCCATAAATAAAAGAAATTAATGTAAATCCAAGCTTTTGAAAGGCTCAACACTCACAAAACTATCTGTAGACAATGAACAGGACACTGACTCAGGTATCTGACCAGAATGTTTCCTGGGCACCTCCTAATTTTAAGTGTTTTGAGCATGTTCAACTGGGAGGAGGCCCTGGGGTAGCAACAGGATGAGCTCGAGAAAGTACATCTCTTAGCTTTGCTTGGGAGTGCTTCCTGGAAGAGCTGGAGGAGATTGCTGGGGAGAGGAAGGTATGAATATCTTTTCTTGGACTTCTACCCCTGCAACCCGGATCAGGATAAGTGGCAGAAGACGGACGGATGGAACTTTAAAAATGACTTAATGGATACAATTACTTTGAGAGGGAAGCATGCCATTACATACTGTGTGTAAAGCGTGGAAGTAGATTCCAGATCTGAAAAGTGATGTCAATAGAGTCATTACATTACAATTGCTTTAAACCTGCAGTCTCTATAATGAACAGCAGGGTGCAGCTCTTCTGGTTGCAAAAACTCTTCTGGTTGTATAGAAGTCTATGGGAGGATGGCCCTAGAATTCCTTGATCTACCGTATGACCTCATCAATCACTTTCCACGTAAGTTTATGGGCTCAGTCGCTTTTAAGCTTTCAAACCCTTCTGAATACAACATCTTCTTCTTTCGGCTGCTCCCATTAGGGGTCGCCACAGCGGATCATCTGCCTCCATCTCACCCTATCCCTTGCATCCTCTTCCCTCACACCAACCCTCTGCATGTCCTCCTTCACTACATCCATCAATCTTTTCTGTGGTCTTCCTCTTCTCCTCTTTCCTGGCAGCTCCATCCTCAGCATCTTTTGTCCAATATATCCACTATCCCTCCTCTGAACATGTCCAAACCATCTCAGCCTTGCCTCTCTGACTTTGTCTCCAAACTTCTCAACATGAGCTGTCCCTCTGATGTAATCATTCCTAATCCAGTCCATCCTGGTCACTCCTAGGGAAAATCTCAACATCTTCAGTTCTGCCACCTCCAGCTCTGCCTCCTGTCTTTTTGTCAGTGCCACCGTCTCCAAACCATACATCATAGCAGGTCTCACCACCGTCTTGTAAACCTTCCCTTTCACTCTTGCTGCTATCCTTCTGTCACAAAGCACTCCTGACACTCGTCTCCACCCACTCCACCCTGCCTGCACTCTCTTCTTCACCTCTCTTGTGCTCTGTCCGCTGCTTTGGATGGTTGATCCCAAGTCTTTAAATTCATCCACCTTCACCACCTCTGCTGCTTGCATCTTCACC
>VUQH01090772.1:496-11086 GCA_015106775.1 Etroplus canarensis
CTCACCAACATGCAAATTAGGAACAAGAGTTTCTGAAATGATTTAATCCAGCTGAGTACACTGATGAGGAAATAATTCACAGTCTCAAAGGGAAAATTAAACTGAAGGTATTATGGCAATTTTCTATTCAATTGTACTAGGGGGTTTTAATAATAAGTCTTGTCTTTCCATTAAGAATTTGAAGTGTGGCCAAATGTATAGCAAGGTGGTGCTTCAGCTCTGTCATTATTTTTCTTTTGAATTTTTAATCTTGCAGAATTAAAGGTGGTTTATTTTACAGAAAAGTGTGTATATATATACACATTAGTCAGACATATGCATGAAAAGACTGCACTGAAGGACACAAGTATGAAGTCCATTCACAACTAAAGTGGAACCAGGAAAGATGATTAAGCAAAAAACCAAATTATACAATAGCTGTAGCTGGACAGAAAAATCATGAGCTATATAAGATTACACATTATTAACTGAACAATAAATAGTTTTGTACTCACATATACTCTCTGTGCGCAGAGTGCACAGCTGCTGCATTGCTGTAGCGCCACAGGACAATGGCTGATGACATGACATCCAGCGTGGCATCAAACTACAGCAGAAGCAAGGAGCAAGTAGTCAGTAATAGAAAGAGGAAAGTCAAAATTATCAAAAATACTTGCACAATCGCTCTTAAAATGATCACATACATTGTAACAAGTGTAGCCACCGGAAGAAATATTTTATTTACTGACCAACTTAATTGTATTTTGTAATTAAACACAAATTTAGAATTTGATGGCTGCGCCACACTCAGAAAAGTAAGGACAGAGAATATTCAATTAACAGCGGTTTGGAAGACTCCATATTAAACAGGCTAACTGGTAACAGGTGAGGTACTACAATTGGGTATAAAAATAGCAGCCACTGAAGGTTCAGAATTTGCAAGCAAGGATCAGTCGTGGCTCACCCCTTTGTGCCAAAAGTCATAAGAAAATTATTAGTCAGTTCAAAAGGAACATTTCTTGATGCAAGACTGCAGAGAATTTATGTCTTTCAGTATCTACAGTGCATAATATTGTTAAAAGATTCAGAGAATTTGGAGACATCACAGGGAATCAAGGTCAAGTTCGTAACTTACTGATGAATGTGTGTGATCTTTGAGCCTGCAGATGACACTGTCTAAGAATCAACCATGCTTCTGTGATAAATATAGCCACCTGGGTTTGGGAGAACTTGGGAAAACTATTAACACTTTACACAGTCCAGCACTGCAAGCAGAAATACTGTAATCTTAAGACTGTATTCTGCAAGGAAGATACTCTGTGCAGAAACTTTTAGTCTTTCTGCTAGTCTGTGCAACCATGTACTGTGGTCAGATGGGTCCACATATCACTTTGTTTTAATTTAAAAAAGAAAAAAAAACACAAACCACACAAAAAAACAGATGTTGTCCATGCCAAACATGAAAATGACGATCAAGAAAAATGCAAAAGCCAGCATCTGTGATGGTATGGGTGAGTTGCATATATGACTCTAAGGCATATATTAGAATTATAGAGAGACATAGTGAGAGTAGGGAGGCATGTGGAACAGTGAAGATGCAAGGAGTAGAGGTTGTGAAGGTGAATGAGTTTAAACACCTGGGATCAACCATTCAAAGCAATGGACAGAGCACAAGAGAGGTGAAGAAGAGCATACAGGCAGGGTGGAGTGGGTAGAGAAAAATGTCAGGAGTACTTTGTGACAGAAGGATAGCAGCAAGAGTAAAAGGGAAGGACTACAAGATGGTAGTGAGGCCTGCCATGACACATGGTTTGGAGATGGTGGCACTGACAAAAAGACAAGAGGCAGAGCTGGAGGTGACAGAATTGAAAATGTTGAGATTTTTGCTTGGAGTGACCAGGATGGACAGGATTAGCAAGTTGAGAAGTTTGAAGATAAAGTCAAAGAACTGAGGCTGAGATGGTCCAGATATGTTCAGAGGAGGGATAGTGGATATACTGGACAAAGGATGTTGAAGATGGAGCTACCAGGAAGGAGGAGAAGAGGAAGACCACAGAGAGGGTTTGTGGATGTTGTGAAGGAGGAAATACAGAGGGTTGGTGTGAGGGATGGAGGCAGATGATCTGCTGTGGCAACACCTAACGGGAGCAGCA
Organism: Etroplus canarensis; assembly: GCA_015106775.1. Lineage (NCBI taxonomy): Eukaryota > Metazoa > Chordata > Actinopteri > Cichliformes > Cichlidae > Etroplus > Etroplus canarensis. The sequence continues at coordinate 2,629 of VUQH01090772.1, forward strand.
AGAAGAAGAAGAAGCAGAAGAAGAAGCAGAAAAGGCAGAAGAAGTAAGCTGCCATCAAGGTGACATCTCTTCCCAAGACAGGCATCGTCCCCTGTCCACCAGGTGCTGACCTGCCTTCTATCTTTTTCTCTTCTCTTGTGCTCTCTCTTTCTCTTCGCTATCTGGTGTGGGTGTGGTGGGCATAATTAACTCTGCCCTAGTTTTAGAAGTAGGTGTTACAGGGGAAGTCTGGCAGGCACACCTGTCATCTATTTCCACTAAGCCTGGTTCTAATCTCTGCTCCTTACTAGAGTGTAGCTATTCTTATGTGTAGTAAACCAGGCTGTAATGTCAAGTACTGCTATGAAGTGTGTTACTTACCTCTGTCTCTTTGCTGTCTCTGCTAGTTTGCATTATCTGTGCCTGCCTGGACCCTCTTGTACAAACTGCCCCACCCACTCTCACTCTGGACTCTGTGGTGCTGAAAAACCTGTCTTGGAATCTCAGGACCTTTTGATGTTTGGACTCTAGAAGACCTGTGAACCCAAGAACTCACCCACACTGTGTTGGAGAGTATTGCGTTTCTGGCTGCAGCACTGGTCTGAATTAAGTGACAATAGTTTACTGGAGTTCTCCCAGACCGAGGTGGCTATATTTATAATAGCAGCATAACAGTTTCTTATGCATTGTTAAAGCTCACACATATTCTTAAGTGGGTTCTGACCATGCCCTTTGCATACTGAGATGTCATCAAATTCAGTTCAGTTTTATTTATATCACACCAGTTCACGACAAAAAGTACTTTACACTGTAAGGTGAAGAACCTACAGTAATAGAAAGAAAACCCCAACAATCAGACAATCGCCTATGAGCAAGCACTTGGCAACTGTGGGAAGGAAGAACTCCCTTTTTGACAAGAAGAGACCTCCAGCAGAACCAGACTCAGGGAGGAGCAGCCATCTACCTTGAACGGTTAGAGTGAGAGGAAAGCAAAGAGAGACACATTCTCTTTGTATATTTACCAAATTACAATTAGCTGGCCCAAATGAAGCTTACTGTATGAATTTTTTTCATAGTTTTCTGTGGTGATCCAGGATCTACAGAATACCGTGGAGCATTTTTCTGCTTGTTACATTATCAACAATTAGTTGAAAAAAAATCAGTTTCTTGAGATAATATGTTCATTTAGTTAAAACAAATTAACCTACATTTTTTCACAATCTTCTTGATGAAAAAAATCAGTTTGCACAAACATTTGAATTTAACATTAATTTCATCAAGAAGATTTCAAGACGGTGTTTTCACAATAATCAAAGTCACAGCAACATACACCAGCAACAAGAAGCATGAATGGCAAACAACTGCCTAGCAACACACGTCTCTTCAAACTCTGGAAAATCCGCAGAATACTGTGGGCAAAGATTTCGTGTGGGTCCAACAATTAACTTGGTCAGTAAAACTACTGAAAATCTTTTTTTTGTAATTCTGAAAGTTGAAATGAGGTTCACATTATTTAACATCACTATTTTAAAAAAATCCCAACTTTTTTGGCAATAGGGTGAGCATTCTGAAATCTTGTGCAGGAGAATAATCATTTTATTTCAACAGAACTGAAAACAAGTAGGCACTTGATCTTTAAAGAGCTTACTTGGGATACTGTATATATAAATAAGGATTCGTAATATGAAAGATTTAAGGGTCTCATTAAGGTTTGCTATAGTGTTTTTAAAAAAAACAAGAACTCCTTTCAAGTTGATTGTATAACGAGAGTCTAGTGTTGATCTTTTACTACTACAGGAAAATCAAAGTAATAATCATTAATCCCAGGACTATGTGCTTCATTTTGAAGTTAACCTTTCTCCAAGAAGACTAAAGAAAGTCTTGTCTCCCCTGAAGCTGAGTCATAAAATGTGATCATTATCATTTAATTTTCAAATCATGAAATCTAAAAAATATAAGAATGAGTTGCAACACCACAGAGCTATCGATGATCATTTGCCGTGATCTAACCTCTTTTGCACTGGGGTCTCTGTCCTTTTATTTTCTTCTCACTTCTTCATTAAAACTGTCTCATACAGCCAAGCACTTGCTAATTAAAATCAAATATTTAATATAGAGATAGCTAGCTCTGCAGATTATGGGTTCTAATATTTTAATCACATTATGCTAATCACATTTCTCTCACTGGCCTAGGGTGTGGATATTTTAATTTTCACATTCACTGCTAATAAGTCTCATTTTTAAGCTAATTATAGTCTTAGTTATTTCCTCTAAATAATAAGCTGTCTTCTAGTGAGATTCTGGAGATCTGTTTAGCAAACAGAACAAGCATTTTGACATTCAACCCGAGCTCCACTCTCCAGTCCCTTCTCTGCCCTGTTACCTTGGAGACAAAGGGACCAATAACACTTTGGTACTGGGATTCATTAATAAATCACCAAGACCTAAGTTATGACTAATTGATCAATGCAAATGGAGGGAAGAAGGGGGCGGGAACTCACGGCAAATCCAAAGGCTGATGCGCTGTGTCTCATGAACGATACAGCTGTGAGGAGAAACAGAGAGAGAAAGACAGAAAGAGGAGATTTATGTCAATTTGCCTCATATATACAATTTTTTGGTGCCACTCCAATTACATGAATTATATATATTCATATGCAAATGATTCAACACGTTTTAACACAGTCAATAAGTCTGAACGCTAAAAGGGAAATGACTGTATGATGACATATGAGGAGGTGTTACTGTTACTGAACCAGCACAACAAAATGCAAAGCTGCCCTGATAGACAAAAGAAAATAAATAGAAAATGGTCTCAACACTAATAACTACACTCACAAATGTATTCCCTTTTTATTTATACCAGCAGTGCCCCTTACATGTACACAATATTTACATTAGAAACAGGAAAGTGTTACTCTCAAAGTACTGTACATAAATACTAAAAAAAACCCAAGTTTAAACTGACCTTGTGCTGGATCAATATACAGTAGAATTAACATAACAGTGTCATTGTTTGTAGGTCATTTGCCAATTTAAATCCACTTATAACGTTGTTTATTGTGTTAGGACTAAAAACATAATATGAGTGCATGGAGGTTGTGAGAGAGCCTATAACTCTAACTGTACAAAAGCATACAAAAAGAAAAATTACACAATTTTTCACAATATTTTTATGTGTGATACTGATATTTTATTTTTCAAAAAGCATGGCTAGTGTGACACCTCTAATTTATGTTTGTGAACAGTTATTATAACAGTGTTTTTTAGTGTGTCGTAACCGCAAACCCTTCTGAAACCCTACATCATAACTATGTCATAACCTGAGATGCAGCTCCCGAGAAATATAAGTATATGTTGCATCGACACAGCCAGAAGAATAATATGCACAGGGATAAATGCTGGCAACAGTGACGGCCACTTGCGTAGGCTACATCATAGGCTCTACAGAGGTTCACGTCAGAAATGTATATTATAAACCCTAAAATGCAATAAAAACAAAAATCTGTGATACTTTAATGCATTAGAACTTCAATTTAAGTGGCAAAAGTATAAGGAAAAGATATTCAATATTTTACTGATGAACTTAATTGTAGTGTCATGCTGAAATTAGCATGGATGTCCTGGGAGGAGAGCCTTAATGGCAATGCATGTCTCTCTAAAATCCTAGTATATGCCTCAGAGTCACTGATATGTTCATATACAGTACTTTGTAAAAGTCCTGAGCCACACCTCATTTCTTTGTAATTTGCTAAGAATATGGGAAATAGGTGCAACAATGTATTGAAACGTGCAAATATAAACCATCGGATTGTTGGGGTTTTCCCTTTAACACTGTTTTATCTTTACCCTACAGTGTGAAGCGCCTCGAGGCGACTTTTGTTGGGAATTGGCGCTATCTCAATAAAATTGAATTGAATTGAATAAATTGAAATACAAAATATATACAAAAATATATACAAAAACAGAGGTTGTACAATTCTAATCAGCTTGAGAGTCAATATTCAGTATGAGCACCTTTACTGTATTCTTCAACACAGCCTGGATTCTCTTCTTATCAGATTTCTTGTCATTTCTTTAAGTAGTCTTCAGGAATAGTTCTCCAGGCATCTTGATGGACATCCCAAAGCTCTTCTTTGGATGTTGGCTGGTTCTGTTTCATTCTCTGTCAAGATGATTCCACACTGCTTCAGTAATGTTGAGGTGCAGGCTCTGGGGAGACCAGCCCATGACTGATAGTGTTCCATTGTGTGTTTTTCTATCCAGGTAGGCTTTTACTGCACTGGAAGTATGTTTGGGATCACTGTCATGCTGAAACGTGAAAGCTTACCAATCATACACTTTTCAGATGGTATCTGACTGTACTTTTTCATGTTCATAATTGCATCAATTTTCACAAGATCTCCAACGCCACAGGATGAAATGCAGCCCAAACCATGACAAATGGCTGTAGACACTCACTGCTGTACCTCTCTGACCTCCTCTATACATACTAGAGACAATTTGAACCAGAAATTTCAGGTCATAAGCCCTGTCGCCACTGATTTTCAGTCCAGCTCTTGTGTCATACCTCAGTCTTTTCTCCGTGTTTCACTTCCTTAAGGATGTCTTCTTTACAGTTACCATTCCATTGAGGCCAGATTCTGATGAGGCTTTAGCAAACAGTAGATGGATCATCTGCAGCTGAAGGGTTAAATGCATTTCTTCAGTTCTGTGTCAAGTCTTTGCTGGATTTTTTTTCTTATTTCTTAAGGATATGACTTTCAGATACTGTTCATCTGCTGTAGACGGTTTTTTTAGGCCTGCCACTTCTTCTTTTGCCCCCCCCCCCCATCTAGTTTTAGTACAAGGACTGAACTGAAAATAAGTGAAAAAGCAGCCAATGTCCAAAGACAAATCTTGAAAGACCTTCAGAAAGCCTGGAGAACTACTGCTCAAGACCACTTTAAAAAATTACAAAAAAAAGTTTGGCTCATTGGAAGCAAAATATGCAGAAATGATGCATGGCTCAACACTTCTGCACTGTGCTGCAAGTATGACATTTTCTGAAAGTTTGGCACAATTAAATATTTACCAGCAACCCTCACAATCAACTAATGCTGAGACAAATGTGAAGTACTTCATGAATGGGATTAAAGGTATTGTACATTCATTGCAGTGCAATTCTTGCCTGGCACACCTGCGCTATTTTGTCCTTCTGCCTGTCCTTGTGCATGTTGCACCTCCCTCCTTTTCCCTCTCTCTCTCTTTCTCTCTCTCTCCGAGTCTCGAGGGATAACACGCGGGCAGTTAAATCACCATGGTAACAGGAGATTTGAGGGCAAGCTGGCAGTTGGTTTGAACTCAAAAAGCTTTCATCTTCTCTTCTCCCAGTCTTTCCCTTGGCCAGGCGACACTCTCAAACTCTCACATTCTGATTTCCTTTGGCACATATCTCCTTTCCCTTTCTCTTCCTTCCTCCTGGTCTCTTGTCATGTCTCCTGTCATAGTTTTTGTAGCGGCAGCCTTTTGGGCTTTTATTAGCCTTTGATGCTTCACAGTGTGAGATAAGATGTGGACTTAATGGGAAACATTAACAACCTTTACAGACTTTTCAATTCTTTGGCTGCCTGCTGTATGAGGAAAAGAGCAGGCTCAACTGAGTAACAGTTACACCAAATAGGAAGTGCAGTGGGGAGAAGAAGGTGGAAAACGCTGAAGAGGAGACAGAAGACAACTGGTACTACTCAAACTGGGCAGTAACACATGGCTGCCCACACATATGCTGTCTTTGAGGCTTGTTTTGTCCCAGATAGCATTGCACAGATTCTCCTGTTCTTTCCCAGTCACACGCCCTCTTTCATGATTATCTGCTCTCTCACGTACAAACTCTCTATCTCTCAGTTTACAAATCTCTGGGGCTCAACCAGTCCTCCGACCCATCTGGAGTGTCCAGAAAATGAGCCAAACTGAAAATGTGTAGATTAAAAAAACTAACACAGGGACGTCAGACAGGTGGTGACTCCTCAGTCTGTTTCTACTTGGGTTTATTCTGTATTCTGATTTAATACAGTAAATTTTATTTTGTCAACATATGTTTAGGCGATTTCAAATAACAATTGAACCAACAATTTGGTTGTTTCATGCAAAGCTGAAGACACAAACTGCTAAGCTCATGGAGTCCATTAAGAGACAATGTTATTTCTAATGACAAGAATAATCTGGACATTATTCTAATTTAACATCCAGAAACCTTTTCTCTCCCATGATTGGATTTGTTAGTATGCGTGTGCAGAACTGGTAGTTCACTGAAAATTTGAGGGGTACATGTCATGGTTTCCAGGTGTTTGGGTTTGGAACTCATCTATTGGTCTTCCTGTGTCAGTGTGTGTGGGTGCATATGTGCGACTAATTTTACCTAATTTCAGGAGTGGGTGAGTCTGGCTGGTGCACCCATGGCACATTACCACTCAATGACTATATTTAAGTTGAGGCTTCTCCTCTGCTTGGTGCCAACTCGGTGTTAACTACAACTCAGTGTGTGACCCTCCTGTATACCTGCCTGGACTCCTAGATCAAGACTGCCTGACACACTCCCATGCCTACACCCCTTCCCTGGCAAGATTCCCTGGATCTGTGAAGACAAACTCTGGACCTGTGAAAACCCTGCCTGGTTCTCTGGATTTTCTGAGGACTCAAGCGTGGTGAGGAACTGTTAGATATTTTGCCAACTTCATATAAAGACTTTGCACATTTCTAATCATTGCATTCTGAAAATCTGCATTAAAACACCTGTTAAGATCGTAAATTCTGCATCCTGCTCTGTAAGTCCTTTTGTGTGTTGTGACAGTACAAGATTGTGATCTACTGTCCGTTCATACCCACATGATTGTGGTTTATTGTGTATTAAGAGTCCTACATATGTGCATACACATGTTTTGTCTTTATTGTGTTTTAAGATGAGGTATACATCCAGTAATGGTGGCTTGTCTGGGGTAATTAGAGTGAATTTCTGTTCTTAGATGCAAAAGCTTCCATATGTGATGGTTTAGATTATGAGACAGCTTCTGATAAAAGCTTTAAGGGATGATGTCATCTGTTTTCATTTTAACACAGTATTAAGGACAAAACTATCTAAATAATGTCTATCAGTACTAAGGCACCCGCAAATGCATGTTACATAACCATTCACTTACGCTGGGCTTGTCAGTGAGTTTACGAAAGTCAGTGGGGGCAGAAAATCAAACATGGAAATATATTGGAATGATACAATGAGTGATATCCATTACCAGAGGCCACAACAGTGGGAAAGAAGTTCACACAAGAAAGGTGAAATCACAAAAAGTATGTGAAGCTAGGTATAATGTGAGTTTAATTTTGCTGACTGGTAAAATACAGTCAGGATGCAAATGTGGGTGTGAAAAGTCTCAGGTTTAAATTTTTTTCAGAAGTCCTCATGGTTCCAGTGATCCGGTAGTCAGTCCATCCATCCATCCATCCATCCTCGGCTGCTTATCCAGGTCCAAGTCACAGGGGCAACAGGCTAAGCAGGATGCTCAAACCTGCCTCTCCCCAGTTACCTCCTCCAAGACTTCTGGGGGGGACACCAAAGTGTTCCCAAGCCAGTCAAGAGACGTAATCTTTCCAGCATATCCTGGGTCCACCCTGAGACTGCCAAGCGGTTGGACATGCCCAGAACACCCCACTTAAGAGATGCCAGGAGGCATCCTAGATAGAAACCCTAATCACCCCAACTGACACCTTTTGAGGAGGTGGAGTAATTGCTCTGCTCTGAGCCCCTCCTGAATGACAGGGCTCTTCACTCCATCCCTAATGCTGAGCTGAGTCATTGATTGGAGGAAATTCATTTACACCACTTGTATCTGCATCTCATTCTTTAAACCAGCCACAGGGGCCCACAAGCCAGTGTAGTCCTAATGCCGGTCCCAAGCCTGGGTAAATGGTGAGGGTTGCGTCAGGAAGGGCATCCAGCGTAAAAACTTTGCCAAATCAAATATGCGGATTCATAACACGACTTCCATACCGGATCAGTCGCGGCCCGGGTTAACAACGACCGCCTCCGGTGCCGTTAGCCAACAGGGTGCTGGTGGAAACTAAGCTACTGTTGGCTGAAGACCAAGGAGGGGGAGAGGAGGAAAGCATGTTAGGAGGCAGAGAGAGAGAAGGAAAGATAGGTGGGTGGAGGTGAGAGCAGGGACTTTAAATGTAGGGACTATGACTGGTAAAGGGAGAGAGCTGCTGATATGATGGAGAGAAGGAAGGTAGATATATTGTGTGTGCAAGAAACCAGGTGGAGGTGAAGCAAGGCCAGGAACATCGGAGGTGGATTCAAACTGTTGTTGAGAAGATGGAAAGAATACATGGAGGAGCTGACGAATGAGGAAAATGAGAGAGAGCGGAGGGCAGAGAGAGGGAAGATGGTGAATCAGGACGTGCAGAGTATTAGTAAGGAGGAAGTGAGGGCAGCAATGAAGAGGAT
>VUQH01090773.1:0-14526 GCA_015106775.1 Etroplus canarensis
CATCAGAGGGACAGCTCATGTTGAGAAGCTTGGAGACAAAGTCAGAGAGGCAAGGCTGAGATGGTTTGGACATGTTCAGAGGAGGGATAGTGGATATATTGGACAAAGGATGTTGAAGATGGAGCTGCCAGGCAGGAGGAGAAGAGGAAGACCACAGAGAAGATTCATGGATGTAGTGAAGGAGGACACGCAGAGGGCTGGTGCGAGGGAAGAGGATGCAAGGGATAGGATGAGATGGAGGCAGATGATCCGCTGTGGCGACCCCTAACGGGAGCAGCCGAAAGAAGAAGAAGAAGAAGAGTGTAGGTCCAGTCTGTGCCAAGTTAGGCTAACAAACCAACTTCATAGGGGTCTCAACTTTCTCAACTGCAAGAAGGAAAACCTAATAAATACAATAATATGAAATATAATGGAATGAGTGATAACCTGGTATCGTCTTGATTCTCCTCTGTGGAGTTGAGGATTTCTTAATGTCAGCTAGGAACTTGAGCAAGTCTTCATCACTCAGACGATCTCCCTCCTGACCAAAATAAAGCATCAGAGCTACTTGAATAATACGTACAGGGGAGCATAGTGACTCTGTAAAGTAATTATTCACAGCAATGGCCCTATGGATTTAAACATTATTAGAACCTGATGAAATGCACAGCATTTTTTTTTAACAAAGCCCAAGACAAGGCCAGGCTGTAAACACAAGCTTATCTGTCTGGTGAAGTTTATCTTGTATCTCAAGGAAATGCAGCATTTCCACAAATGTGTCTGTTTCTTTGTGTGGACAGTGAACAAACCTGTTTGAAGATGGTGGTGATGGTGATGGTAGCAGGTTTAAAGGCAGAAACATTACAAAAGTGTTCATCGATGGTACTGTAACGTTCAGAGTTCCTCCTGGGAAGATATCCTCTCCGGTCAATGCTGCTGGATTTACCTGGGAAAAATGTCAGGGGGTCAAGTGATACACGCTCAGCTTCATAGAAACTTGGAAAATGCACACAAATGTCATCAGAAGGCAAAGATACACTTGCACATACCTCCTTTTGTGTTGTCAGAGTCTGTGACATCACGCTCTAATGTAGCAGTAGAGATGACGTCCATTACATTAACAGTTGCCCATGCAAAAGGCATGCGATAGCGACCCAGCCTCTGGCAGAAAGCCTCCGCCTGGCCTCGAAGCTTCTCAATTTTGTCCCTGTTCTGAAAAGTTATTTTTTTAAAACACAGTAATTCTAGAATTAATTCCTCACAGACGAAGTGTTACAGACACAGTGAGTGTTAATAAGAAGTTAAAATGAAGAGCATGTTTCTGTGATTTAACTTTTTAGTGACCTACAGTAGCTGCAAAAGTAATTGTTCTGCCCACATTACCTTTCCAGAGTCACATTCCCTCAATGTTATGTAGGGGTCAGCACAGTCACCGATCTCACCCTGCTGAAGAACCTTTTCAATCTGAAACACAGGCAAGTACCTGAGTCATCAGAGCAGCTCAGCAAATTCAGACCAAAAAAAACCAAAACAAAGCAAACATCTATGGTTTGCTGGCAAAGGAAGAGTATAGACAATTACAAATAAGTTTTGTATACAGTTATGTCCATACGTTTTTGGACAATGACACTTTATAAAAAAAAATTCTTCTGTATGCCACCATTGTAGACTTTAAATTAAGCAATGAAGATGTATTTAAAGGTCAGAATTTCAGCTTTAATTCAGATGGTTTGACATTAACTGCTAAGGGATTACAGCCATTTTTATTCTTAGTCCCCCATTTTCAGAGGTTCAAAAGTAATTGGAAAATTGACTGAAAGCAGTTTCAGTGTCCTGGTAAGGTCTGATCCCTCATTATCCCATGATAAATTAAGCAGAAAAAGAGAGTTGATTTCAAGCATTGAACCTGCATTTGTTAGCTGCTCACTTGAACTCTTAACAAGGTACGAAAAGATATCCAGCTCAGCAACATCAAAAGGCCTGGAAGACCACAGAAGACAACTGAAGTGAATGATTGTGGCATTCTTTCTTTAGTTAAGGAGAGCCCCTTCACAGCACCAAGTCAAGTCAAGAACACACTTATTAAGGTTGGTATATCATTGTCAAACTCTAGAGACGCTTTCCTTAAAGTAAATACAAAGTGTTTAAAACAAGGTGCAGTCCACTGGTCATACTAAAGAACAGGAAGGCCAAATTAGACTTTACCAGAAAACACTTAAAGAGCCTGACCAGTTCTGGAAAAAAAATTCTTTAGACAGATAAAACCAAAATGAACTTGTACCAGAAGAGATAGGTATAGAGAAGGAAAGAGACACCTCCTGATCAAAAGCATACCATACATCTGTTTATTGATTATGTGACTGCTGACAGAAATAGCAGGAGGAATTCTCAAGTGTACAAGGCTATACTCTGCTCAGATTCAGCCACATGCTGTGAAACTGATCGGATGGTGCTCCACAGTGCAAATGGATAATAACCCAAAGCATACTGTAAAAGCAACCTAAGCATTTCTCAAGGTAAAGAAATGGGATATCCTTCAATGGCCAAATTAGTCACCTGATCTCAACCCAACAGAAGATGCTTTTCAGTTACTGAAGACAAAAATGAAGGCAGAGACCCACAAACAAACGAGAACTGAAGTGGCTGCAGTAAAGGCCTGGTTGAGTATCTCAAGGGAGAGGACATAGCATTTTGTGATGTCCATGGGTTCTAAACGTCAAGCAGTCATGGACGGCAAAGGATTTTCATCCAAGTATTGAAAACAGTCCTGATGAAATTAAATGCAGTACTATAAACAAAAATGGCTGTAATTCCTAAACAATTGTCAAACCCTTTGAATTAAAGCTGAAAGTCTGCACTTCAATCACATTTGACTGTTTGATTTAAAATCCATTACAGAGGCAAAATTGCAAAAAAATATATTTCATTGTCCAAAAACTTATGGACCTAACTGTACATTGTATATAGAACCTTTTATGGAAGTTGCTTTCAACAGTTCATTTGTTACCATTTTTCATAGGTGCAAAGGATTTAATTATTACCTTGATGACTAAGAATATATCTGGGGAAGGGTAGGTGATGGAGAACATAGCAGATCTGGCCGTTGTGGACGGATCCACACGAGGAGTGTGGGGTCTCAAGAAGTTTTTATACTGTTCAAAGTTCAGGTCACAGTAAAAGTTCTCCGATATCTGCAGGGAAACACATGAAAAGAAAATTCTTTTGAGAGACAGAAAAATTAAAGAGTTTTTGGGTGAGTTTATTAATCAGAGAATTATAAATTGGAACATGCTATTCTCAGGTGGAAGTTTTCTGAAGGAAGATTAAAGGAGTCTATTAATCTAGGAGACTGATGTAAAGCAAATGTTCATCTGCTCAGTCTGCTCCGTTTCTCTTCTCACCTCCATAATGACCTCAGGGTAGGAACACAGCCATATGTCCTGATGTGGCCTGGTATCTGTCATGTGATCCTATTCGCTGGAAAGCAATTAAATACTCAACTTCATGTTGCTGACCCCACAGGACCTCCACTACACTGACCATAACAAGGCATTTCTAGAAAGCCAAACCTGCCTGATATGTTAACTATAACCTTCAAATGGCAACTTAAACACCAGCAAACTTTCTTGATGACTTCTGGCATTTTCTTTTTCTTTTATTTTGTTCATGTTTGTGTAATAAGTCAAAAGGGCAAAATCCAGCATAGATTTCCGTCACAAAAAAGATTGTAGTAGAGGGAGTCTACCTCTTAGTGACAAATGACTTAAATACCCTTTTCTCATGAACATGTCAAAGGATGAATATTAACTGAGTTTACACTCTCAGTAAATCATGTGTGTGAAACCTTCAAACCATAGCATTTTGACGTAATGAGATAAACAGTTTTTACACTGCTTTTAACATGACATTTTTCAGACTGCAGACTATGTGCTTGACTGACTGACTGACTCACACACACACTTACTTTCACGACAGATGATTGACATTTTTTGAGGACTTGCAAAAACACTCCAAGTTGCCAATTTAGCAAATGCCTCCCTAGATCTGGACTCCAAAAACGCTTCTTTAGCTGCTTCATACAAACACATCTGAATGACACGTTTCAATGGCAGAATTCAGCAACTACTTTTAAAGATATGCTGCAATACAGCTTCATAATTTTTTAGTTATACTGTTTACCAAGGCCTCTACTTTTATTAAGTCTTGCCAGCTGTGGTTTTCTTATTGTGTCCTCCCAAATGGCTCCAGTCACAGTTGAGAAAAACTCGACTTGACCATAAAACTACTACAAGCCTTTATTAAACCTAATGGATATCCATTTTATCTGCAAGAACATAAAATATTTCTGTTTGTGCCTACACTTGAACCTCTGTGCTTATATTTATGAATTTCATATCACGAGTAAGCCACTTGTTGGGTCAAATCCCATGTCTAGAATTATTTGACCATCTGCTGCAGATTTTACAGATGTGAAACGACAAAAACGAAGTGAACAGAAACAAACTCAGACACAGCAACAAATTTTCCATGAGATGCACAAAAGACAACAGTGGGGGTGCAAGAAAACAGAATGAGGCAAAGAGGCAGCACACACGAGTAAGGAAACAAAAGATAAGACTCTTTAGAATAAACAAGTGCACTGTTGAAGAAAGAGAAAGTAAACAAAGTAAAAGCAAGAACAGTTCAGAGATAAATGGTTCAGTTGAAACAACTGAAAAAACAGGCTTGACTGTTTTTCCTTCATTCGGCGATGCCGTTCAGGTTACAGTTCATGTTCATAGCAACAGTTCATTTAAACAGTCTCTACTCAATGTAATAGACAGGAAGTTGGATCAACCTCCACAAGGACACACTTCGGCTCAGCACATAATAAAATTAATCACCTTTAGCAGAATGCATTATGACAATGCCACACTTCAGCTCCACTCTTAAAATCTGCCATCATATGCAAGCAGAACTAAAACAATTCATGTACATTTCAATATATGAAATATTTCACAGAGTGTATGACTTTTACTACATTTATTGCAACTGTGTTGCTGACCCAAGACCAGATTATATACAGCCCATTTTCAAAAACTATGAGGCATTAAATTGACCTAGCTCACTCAGCAGAGTATCTGTGTGCCTTTAGATCTGCAGGCAAATTAGAATAAAGCAGGGCAGCACAGAGGAGAGGGCAAAGTCGATGGCTAAAACCTTGTCTCACATGATACATGAACACGTAATCCTTTCAGCACCCCCCTTAAAAATTATCCAGCTGTGTAAATCCACAGAAAACATGCAAACACTCATGGCTTAGAATGTTTTACCTAAAAAATAATGTGTAGTTTTACAAGGCAAAACATGAAGCCCCCCAAAAGCAAACATATGTATGGGTAAAAACACATATAACATTATAGATTACACTCATCCCTTACTATAGTGCAGAGCAGACTTTTCAAACACACTAAAGCACCCCCCCCCCCTATCAACAGGAGACAAATAAAATGTAAAAGCAACTATGAATGTTTTTGGTAGTCAATCAGGTTTTGCACAACTCTGTCATTTGTACAACAGTAGGCTTGTTGCTTTGAAAGTAACCTGCTGACCAGTGACTGTCAATCACTGCCAAGGATTCATTTGTGACAAGAGCCTCTTTCTGTTAACTCTTTGCTTTATTAAACATCAGTGTGATTGTAAAGGTGTTTTGTCTTGTGGTAACACTGCAGACAAACAGCGTCAGACACCTAACAAAGTGATTTGCTTTGACATAAAACACCTTAAGATTTGCCACTCATTTACACAGACACTCACATTAGTGATGCGTTGGCTAGCAGTTATGCAAGGCAGGCACTGTCCTAATGATTGGGAGCACATGAGGTTAAAAAAAGCTATTATTTAGGAAAATGGTAGTACCCCAGTAGTGTAGTGGTTTACACATTTGCCTTATAATAAAAAGGTCCCTGGTTCGAGTCCAGCTGGGGACACAAGCCCCACTCACTATGGAGGGTTGTGTCAGAAAGGGCATTTGGTGTAAAACATCTGCCAAATTGCCAATGTGGATTAATATGTTGTGGTGACCCCTTGGGGAGGATTCAAGGGAGCAGCTGAAGGTACGTTTTTGTGAAAAAGGTAGATGTACTAATAGACATTTAAAAACCTATCACAAATGTTTTGGACCACATCTTCACACATTAAAATGAACATGAGATCATGGTTAAAATCAAAAACATTTTTAAATTTGATCTTACATTTAGTAGATGTTTAATTACAGTAACACTGAATCCAGGGATTTTACCTTTATTGCTTACTTGAAATACAGAAACACAGCCAGTCGCCACACAAGCAGAGAGTACCAAAACTAAGTAGACTGTCATTAACTACAGGTCTATTTTATTATAAGTTGCTTATTACAAACCACACAAATAAAGCAAGATTTTCAGATAAAAAATATGAATTGGGTATCCTAGCAAAAAAAGCTTTCTTACCTTTTTCTTCTCTTTCAGGTCATACAAGGCCATAGTAGCAAATAAGGGCTCAATCTCAATTTCGAACCTATAAGGCCAAGAGGAAAGATTAAATCAGTAATTTAACTCCAGCAAAAGAAACAAACACTGAACACATTTACCATTCTTACTCTGCCCCCCTCCCCCCCAATTTCTTTTTCTGTCAGTTTTTTTAATTTTATTTCATTCCATTAGATTAATGTCAGAACCAAATAAGCTACAGTACGTGATGATATCGTTGAACTGAGGGTTAAGGAATAAGAAGAGAAGTCGCCAAACCACTGCAAGCAGAGATCAGTTCAACTCAAATATTTGGCAACTGTATGAGTTACATAAGGACAAAAAAGACCAAGAGTATAAAGCAACTGTGTGTGTGTGTGTGTGTGTGTGTGTGTTTATAAGAATGACAGAACATGAAAAAAGACACAATCCCACAGAGAAAGGGAGGGACGGAGATTTTCTGGAGAACCACCACTGAACAACACTCCTCCACCCTTGGATAATGCTCTGTCTGTCACTAAATGCCTTTTTGAAACAACTACTCAGTCTCTTAAGTCAGGATCAGATGTGAAATGCAACAATGTACTGAATGTTAAAAGCTAAGCAAAAGGTCATTTTCAAACTCAAGGCAGGGGGTTTGCATAATTTCACTTCAAGACAACCAACTGTTGGCTTCTTGTCCAGCTTTTATAATAAACAGAAAGCAGCTGTTTAAACTACAGAACTATTCTCTCTACTACAGTATAATAAAAATGTATGACATACTTTATGGCCTGGCATCGGACCAAAATGCGTTCTCCAATGTGTTCTTTGGGGCAGTCGGGAACGGGACGGATTTCCACTGTATCTTCCTGTAACACATTCACAGAAATACATTTTAAACAAAAAGAAGATTTAGGATCTTAAATGAACTAAACACAGGTGTTTGTAGATCAGGAGGAGCCAATATTAGGATTACAGACTAATAATGTGATTTAAGTGTTACTAAGGTATGAATGTACATCTCTCTTGAACTAAATTGTGTTTTGTAAGGTTTCAAATATCAACTATAAATGTTTCTGTAGTTTTTCTTAATATTCTTTAAAACCCAGAACATTAATGTCATAGCAGCTCATCTGTCTCACGATCTAATTAATATGTTATTGTAATGTGTGAAGTACAGAAAGAAAGCGGTAAGCTTTCTTGCTATTGGCTGGCTGTACTGCACAAACTAATGAGAATTAAAATCCACTGAGACATCAAGGAGGCTTGCAAACAGTCATATCCGGGACAAATTCATCTAGTTCACCACCAAATGAAAGTGTTTGAGATCAAGTTTGAGATCAAGAGTATTATGAGTACGTGGTCAGTAGTAACCATGGACATAAAAAGCATGAAAATACATGAACAACATGTCATAGCATTGATCATATTACTGACGCACCATGCTTTCCTAATGTGGGAGTCAAACAATAGGTGACGATCGTGAGCAATAAGATCATGATCATCACCATTCAACAAGATGTAAGTGGTTTGTAAACATGTGAGGCAAAGCTATATCAAACATCATCAAAAATCTGCCAGCATCAAAGGAATGGCAAATACAGCAATAGCAACAGTGGAACATGGTGAAATAACCTTTAACTTTTCCACTCATAAGAATGGGAAGTTGTGTGGATTCTGTTGGCAAACCAGATGATCGCTCCATTATATAGCCATACATCATGACCCAGCTTCTTGACCAGCACTAAAAATGTGCCTTTGGCTGCTCCCTTATATTTTCCCTAAGGGGTCACCACAGCAGATTACTCCGCATTGTGCCAGGTGCCCTTCCTGATGCAACTCTCCATGGTCGATCGATAGATCGATCGATAGACAGATAGACTTTATTGAGCCCAAGCTGGGAAATTACACTACACTACAGGGAAATCCTTGCTCAAAACATGATTATGCTATAAATAAACAGCATTTATGTACAGATGGCAGAGGGTCACGTGCAAATGCTCATTTTACGAACATTACAATCCAGAGCAATACTCTTAGGATTCTTGTGAATGTAAAACAACAAATATGACTTTAGCTTGAGCACAATTTGGGTGAAGACCCATTAGGCGATCATTGTGTTTAAGCATCACAAAGATCTGACCAATACTCTAGGAGTAGCAGACATTCTTATGGAGTGCAGACGGACAGATAGGCAAACAGACGCCTCGTCATGATGTTGGTTCATCGGTCCTTCGGCTGGATGCACTAACAATGTTTTATAAGAAAGAAGGGCTGCAACCAGTCATTAGTCTCATTATAGATTATTTGTAATTGACTTTGCCTATAAATGTCAGAAAACAGTGAATGAGTGCATTAAAGTTTTCCAGAGCCCAAGGTGATGTTCTAAAATTGCCAGTTGTATCTAGTCAAAAATGTTAGATACTTAGTTTTAATATCTTAAAATAAAGAAGTTCAGCCATTCTTTAACTAAACCACGTGAACATTTAAATATTCCAAGATTTATTTACTATCTAAAAAAAGTGAACATAATATTTTTGCATTGTTGGCAATAATCTTTTCTTGCATGTCTAATTTTGTACTTAAGCTTATATTAGTCTGCAATAGATAAAGACAAACCTAAAATCAAACAGTTTCTATGTCCACTGGTATATTACAGTACATGAGTATCAACCCAAGGGATGGCTTGTATCTCACCTCGTCAGGTGGTGGGTACAGAGCAAACAGCTCAGGATGTCTGTTCCCCTGTCGTGAATCCTGGTTGAAACGGTCCAGCTCTTCAGGGCTGCTGAAAGCCAGCAGACCCTCCACTCTCTTGTCTGGCGTCAAGCACCGCAAGTTAAAATCAGAAGAGGTCAGCGTGTGGCCAGAGTCATCACTCAAGCCTGCTAGAGTTGGAGACTTGACCTACGGCAAAGGTAGAAGAAGAGGGGTAAGGGTTGTGTCATGATTGGGGGTGGGCAAGCACAAAGGGTGAGGGGGAGGGGAAGAGGAATTAGATACTGATACTAGATACTGAACTCTTAACCTGATCCAGAGCAGGTTATGTCCAGAGTTTCGGTTTAAAATCTTAAAAATATAACAGTTTTTATGTCCTTTATGATCTCTACCACCTCTTTCTCTGATAATGTTTCTGACTGGACCAGGTGGCGCTCAATTGATCCATTATGTGCAGAAGAGTCAAATGATGCTCCCTTTGATGTGAGCATGCACAGATCCTGAAGCAGAAAGCCTGGGTTGACAAGGAAAGTTAATTGTCTACTTCATGATACCGACTATCTCTGACTGGGGTTTTAGGTTTTGCCAAGACAGCTAACGCAAACAAAACCTGACTATATTGAGCTTTCTTTGTAGTATACCCCTCAGCAGGACATTTTAAAGACAGACATGTTGTTGTTCTTATTTGGTTTAAAGAATAAGGGAACCATGCATTTTCCTCCTACCATAATTTTTGCAAAAAAATATCAACCCTATGCTTGAAAAGCATTTTATCAACCATCCACAAAACACACTACATTAAAAATAGAGCTTCTTATATGCTGTCAGCAGACACAACAAACAGACATTCAGTCAGTCTAGACAGTCTGTTTGGACTGAAGACAATGACAGACTATTTTTCTAAACAAGACCTATTCAGTGTAGAAAACAAAGCATTAAGCCATGCTGTGTTGTGCTGTATTTAACAGTGGGTGAAGTGATTTAAGTTATCAAATAATATTACAATGCTCAGGAGGTGTTTTTGTCAGACACATATGCAGTGTACAGTTGCTCTTAAATAGTCTGCACCCCATACTTTTATTCTGAACAAGAAGCATTCTTACTGGTTAAATAAAAACTGACCAGGCACTCAGGAAGACAGTGCCACTGAATTTAGACACAAAGTAATGGGGTGTGAGCTAATGCTACTGAAGTTATTTTACATGAGATCGGCAAATTCTGTAATGAGAGATCTCCCAGCAGGCTCATGGCTTTTTAGACAGAAGTGACAATAGCAAAGAGGGCCGAGCTGACTTGCTGAGCCCCGAGGTACAAAAGCCCTGGAAAAAAAGCCTGCTACATGCTGCATATTTTTGACATCCACCATCCTGCCAGCAACAGCACTTGCCTGCTGGACAGAAATAAAGAGGCAGGCATCACATTCATGAGAATTAATTTATACATGTTTTACACAAACGCACAATGGAGCCCTCTGAAAAAAGATGATGTCTTCCGTCATACTTTGTTATAATGATTTTGTTGGCCAATGGCTTCTGTTAGGTAAAAAAATGCTTAAGTATCAATGCCACCACCTAAACCTAAATCTAAACTCTGATTTTAACACCTGCACAGAGACTTAAAATTAATTTTTGCCATTAAAATCATTGGGAACAATCTTGTTCATTGATCTATCATTATGTTCTAAGCAAAAAAAAATATCAATAAGAAGTCTTTCAATGTGGCACTGACACAACAGAAAATTAATCTTAAAGGCAGGGACAGGAGTGGGAAATCTTAATTTAGAATGTGATCTCTTTTCTCTCCCAATCATGTCATTATATAAATTGAAAACAGTGCTGACCAAAATAAGCCAATACATGACACTATTGTGCCACATTTAAAACAATACCCGTGGCACCGTGCAGGTGAAGTATTAAAGTGGCTGGCCTGCAAAGCACCACATTTAGTCATATCACTCGCATTAAAACCAGAGCAAAAACAGGATGACAACATTTGTGAGTTAGGCTTTGTATCCAAGCAAGAATATGCACAACCATCATGTAATTGCATGAGATCATGATTCTAATCCAAAAGATCGCCATATGACCTTTCAGCCAGATCACCCATCCTCAGCAGGCCATAACCTCACTGCTCTCATTCTGCATCCTTATTTCAACAGTCCCTCTTGCCACCCTCTCTGCTTGTCTCTTTCACTCCCATCATCCATCACACTTGTATTCCGGCTCTCACACCACAGGCTAGGACTGACTGAGCTTCCACTCTGGTTAAGCTTAACAATATTGAGGCTCCAGAGACCATCACGCCATGATCCTGGGGCTATTGTTAAAGCAGACTGGACCACAGAAGAGCCCTAATAAGTGCTATAGGACAATAGCACTGTTCTTCCCCTCTCTGTCACTTTCATTCTGGCATGTAGATCATGGGAAGCCCGCAGCAATAATAAGGGCCTTTTGGTTTGGGTAATTAGTTAGAATTGGCAGGATGAAGCAATAAGAGGGGGCTGGTGAGACTGGCTGGTACTGAAGGATGGCTTGGCCAGAAACTGGGAGTGGCACTGACTGGGACTTGGATTGGCTGGGACTGTGTGATTCTGGGAGCTGGGGATTTGGCCACTATAAGACAAATAAGCGACTGAGAGGGGGAGAGAGGATGTGAACTTGGCTCACTGGGGGACCGAGGCAGCGATCCATAGTGAAATAAAGGGCTGAGACTTCCACATGGATGTCAGTTTTTGATTTGAAAAATACTGAATACCACATATAAAGCATCTCTCTGTCAAGTTAAACACAACAGGGCATGCAGGGTGTAAAATATTCAGCTTTATTTCTATGTTCTAACCTTAAAAGAACCACTGTCATAGTGAAAAGAGTGATGTGAATGACAACACACTGTTGTGTTCTATATAAAAGCATTCTCCACTCCAGTTTCCCACCCCCCCCTCACAATTATTGTCTCTCAAGCCTTGATCAGTATGGACTACCATACTGCTCTCACTAACATGTGTTCTCCTCACAAAAGGCACTTTAAATGAGTTCCAACACATGAGCATTCAAGGACAAAGTTAGGAAGCAGCTTTTCTTGTAGTTCTGCTTAAAAATAGAGTTGAGCTGTCTGGGAAATGCACTTATTCCATTCCATGAAGAAATAGATAACACCTTCTTATATTTCTGTTGTGCAAAAATAAACAAACTGCAGCAGTATACATATTGTTTAAACACTGGATCAAGTTAATATGGATGATGAACTGTAACATTTTCATTTGTTTGTAATCACCAACAAACCCAACTAAGGGACTTCATAAAAACCCTGCTTCTATAATGAGAAGCATATGCAGAATCAGATTTTATAAGCCAGTTGCTCCTTAATAGTAAACTGACTCTACAGTGACAATACAAGTCTCAAGATTCACACTGGTTAGAACCAACTGAAGAATGAATAAGTGAAGAATTGTTCCTGCATGGCACACTATACGCAACACTTAACAAAAGCGGAAGGCTCTTTCATTGAGTAACAGGTTGTTGGTTAAGACATAGGATAAGTAAAACTTGAATGAAGCTTATTAATGTACTCAATGTTCCCTTGAGAGACAAACAGACTGTTACTTATCCAAACCTCTTTAAAACTACAACTAAAGCTACAGCCCATGACTGTGTGATTGTGTTTCTTACTGGTTTGTCTTGGTTTTCAGGCTGAACATCTGACTCGAAGGTCTGTTTCTGAAGAAGTTTGTGTAGGCCTGCTCGCTCTGAATATGCACTCCAACCATCCCCCTGGCATCTTCATACATCCACACATATGACAGACAAAGACACACACACACAAGAAAAGGCATTCATGGTTATTAAAATACCTCTCATTCTCCAATAAGTCTAGATAACAATGCTGAGGTAGCCACAGTGTATGTGTGCAGTGTATTTGAGTGTGTTTGTGGGAAGCATAGCGAGCATAAGAGTGTATCAGATAGGACATCCCAGTGTTTTACCTTCTAGAGACGACCAGCCACGGCTGGGTGTAACTCTTTATGCAGTCTCTTACATGTGGATCCAACTCCACACTAATGAGAGATAAGAATGAGGACAATAAGATATGTAGATGCATGCAGACTGAAAACTTTAAATTCTCCTCCTGTCTTAATCTGTACTTCATGGTCAAACTTTGAATACTCTGAATAAGCAAAGATAGCACACAGTGACGGAGTGGTTTTACAATGAATAAAGGCATTCAGACTACATGTTTATGTCAATTTCCTGATTATTCTGACACCGTTATGGATTTGCCTGAACTTTCCAACTCTACAGTTTGCATTTAATGACCGTCTTAGATTTACGGCCAATTATTAGTCTATATTTCTGTTTATCTGTTGAACTGCTTTGTAATTCACAGTTTGTAAATGTACAAAGGCTCCAGATGAACATTTAGAGTTCAATGGGCTTGTTGGTCAATATGTCAAAAGACTGCAGATTACATATAACAACTGAAAATGCTCACTGAAAAACACTGTACTTTTATGCTTTACCCTAATAGGTGACTTATTTTTCTAATAACAGCATTCATCGATTATTCTGTTCTTTAATGACCATCAGCCTGTAACCCACCCATCCTCCGGGACAGAATTTCGAATAGTGCGACACTCCTTTTCCACCTGCTCCACCTTCAGGTCATCATCAGGGAAGTCTCCAAGTTCTTGCATTAGGGCTGAGTCTTCACTTCTTAATTGTGACATCAGGAATTCCTCCAGATCCAAGGGCTCCACTGCATCATATGTCTGAGGCTGAAGAATGAAAGAGTTTTGGAGCAAATTTTGGGATTGGGGAGATTACGAAAACAGATTAAGGGAAATATTAGAGCATGTATCAACAAATATCTAAACAAAGCAGAGAATCAGAAGCTATAAATTATTTGTTAGAAAATCTCACACCTGTCTGATGAGATTAACCAAAGTAAACATTGACGCAATAGCAATGAGCAAAATAAAATAATAAAGTGAGAAATGTTTTGATTTGTGAGTCTATACAATACTCTGTCATATCCACATACTGAGAGGAAGAAAAAAAAGATGGAGGTAGAACCAAACATGTTGAATCATGAATACTTTCTAATACCTCATACCTGTCAAGGAACAAAAGATACAAGGACTTGTATAAATAGAAACTGGAAAAAACTGGCACCCAGGTTGTTTTGTGTATCCATTTGTGTGTTCGTGTGTGTGTGTGTGTGTGTGTGTGTGTGTGTGTGTGTGTTTTCTGTGAACCTATTTTTAGACAGAAACTCTTATATCCCACTCACTGCTGCACCAGATCAAAGGAAAAGCTGTAATCGTTTTAAAGTACAGTATAAATGGGCTGAAATTTTCATATGT
>VUQH01090773.1:14546-43716 GCA_015106775.1 Etroplus canarensis
CCTTTGAAGCAGTACATATTGTTAAGATCATCAACTCACATTGTAACAAATCCCCACTCGAGCATAGATGAGCTTTTAATCATTAGAAAGTGCACCAAGGGAAAAAAAAGGGGAAAAAACACAACTGATGAGATAGCACACGTCCTTTTTTGTGGTGTATGGCTGGCTGTGGTTGTTAAAGAGGAACCTGCATGAAGCAGGTGTCACTGCAGAAGGTGGCACCAAAATGGGCAGACCTCCAATCTGATTATAATCTGCAGGGAGTAGCTGAGGTAGGAAAAAAGCTCGCAAAGTTACACAATAATGGCTATGTTTCCCAGACACGGATTAGGCTTGGTCCTAGACTAAAAGCTTTTTTTCTTTTTAAACTGAGATGTTCATGCATTTTCTCTTCCTTTATAGTGTGACTAGGCTTAATCCATGCCATCTAAGCTGTCTGAATATCATATTGAAAAATCCCTTAATATTTAATTAAAAAATAAAAGGAAACCATCTTCACCATATAATGCAACATTTTAAGAATAAAATGAACTGGAAGCAGAATATTCTGAATGCTTTTAGAAGAATACTTAAGCTTTCGGTCATGTGCACAGTCCTGTACAGGCGAAAGAAAAAAAAACAGGTAGATTGTAAAATTGTGGGAGAAAGTGTGTGTACAGGTGATGGAGAGAAAAAATAAGGGGCAAAACCCACCGCTGGGATATGCAGTAACAGATAGTCTGTACACACAGGAGAGGTGGTGATAACTGCAGCAGAATATGAGTCACTGCTGTAACTCAACTTTTAAAAGCTGAGCAAATTCCATTTGCCTTCAGACATGTTTTTGCACATCAATCCACCCCAAGGGATATTTTTCTCCACTAAGCACTCAAGAGCATATTGTTGCACATGGTCTACCATTAACACTTAGCATGCAACACAGGACACGGGAATACAAAGACAGCCAGGGTGAACAACTATATCATTATTACTTTAAATGATGGGCCTACAGCATGAACTCTTTAACTCCTCCTCGCTATAAAAGGAGAATCTCAATAGCATCACTACAGTGGCAATACTCATCTAACTCCATAGGCATTTCCTCCTCAAAGTTCAAAGAATCATTGTAACACGGCCTCTTTTTCTTGTTTAGTATGGAGGCTAACAAAACCAAATGAATGCAAATCTATGCATGCCTCTGATCAGTGCCTGCTGCTCCGTGGAGTCATCAGAGGTGCCAGCAAGAAACTATCTCGCAAAATCAACATCCAGACTTTTTAAATCAACTTATTCAAAGGTGCAACAATTTGAAGCCTTTATGACAATGGTTAGAAGCTGTTCAAAAGCACGAACCAATGGAAAAAAGTGGTAAAACTCAGTGCAGACATATGCATAAATTATGAAATGAGAAAAGAATTTTAAAAAGTATTTTAATGTAAAAGTAATCTAATTTAAAAACAGTACACATCTACTAACATCACTGTTCTCAATATGAAAGAATGAAACAGTAGAGAAAACAGTCAGGTAAAGAACCCAAGACAAACTCTGTTCTTACAAAATACAACCACAATTAACCTGACTGACCATACTCAAGCATTCTGATAATCTCATTGTCTAGTTTCATGTAGACTTTTGTGCTCAAGTAGATATCGCAGACTTACCCTTCTGAAAACTGCAAACTGCACACCATAAGGAGGAAGTGTACAAAATGGCGCACTCCGGATATGGGAACCTACATTGTGTATCTACTGACGCAGAATGCATTTGATTGAAACAAGCCACACTGCTATGAACAGATCAAAATGATCTTCATATTCCTAAAAGCTGAAGAGAACCTATCAGCATCACCAAAAATACATTTAAAGCCACAGAGAGTGAATGTTTAATTTGAGCCTCACTGTTTGAACCCACAAAATGTTTTGACAACAATTTGAAGCCTTGAAGTTTACAGCTGAAAGAGACAAAACCACAAGAAATTAAAGGAAGTGACATCAACAAGGCGTCCCTCCATCAACTGGTGTTTCAACAGACAGGAACTGAAACTACACATACACACATGTATCCACACAGAGGTATTGCGTACTTGCACAAATAGATTGAGAGATTTTTCTTTTAAAGTCTCCATTTATGTGCCAAACTAAACACCAACAACACTGATCAGGCACTATCAACACAGAGCTCCGCATCACAACTGCATCAACAAATATCCCTCCTGCCTCTTACCAAACATCCCTCCCTCATCCTTGTGCCAGACATGATTGCTGAATAATGTGAAACTATCATCCCAGAGATTATGGTATTACAAACCCTCTCCCGCATCCCAAATCCGGACATACTGAAGATTTGCTCGCGTAAGCTGCAAGGTAGGCAGGCCCCATCCACTGCCTGTCAGTAGCCAAGGCACTGACCCATTTCCCAAGCAGGTTAGAGATTAACTGCGTTGCAAGCTACAAGCCAGGTTGGGACAGCTGGTTCAAGTACTTTTTCTGAAAACCTGTCAGCTGACAAGCTCAAGGATAATTTCTAAAAAATTATCAAAAGGCTTAAGCTGGTTTAACTTGCACACAAATAGACGTCAGTAAACTTAACTATGAGCTTTAGAAAACTTTACATGACAGAAATGTAGGGCAGCACAGAGAAGAAATGTGAGGAAATGACAGAAATAGAAGAAAAGCAAAAAGACTGAAAGCAGAATATATAATGCTGAGAGGCAGAGACAGAGGTTCAGAGGGTACTACAGAGAGAGTGTAGTGGGAGCAAATCCCTGCAAAGGATTACTGTGCATCATTCTGTCTGTATGCTTGGGAGGGCAGGAATTGCTCTCTCTGCCAGGCTTTCATTGAAGAGACTAGAAAACAACCTGTCATAATGGCATCCATCTTTGCAAAAACTTCTAAGTTTTTTAAAAACTGTTAAGCCAAAGAGCAGTGTCATGCTGGTCTCAACAATTTTTCAAATATGCAGACGGCTCTCTTTGCAAAATAGGTAACTCGAATCAAAGTATAATCTTCAAGGTGAGACACCACACTGAGTCAGACATTCTAAGAGCTAATGACAGTAAAGAAGGATGTGAAAATGACATGCTTACAACCCTCTAGCGGTGTGCGAACATATACTAAAGCTTGTTGAGTGTTGAATTAGGGGAACCCACTCCACTGATGTTATGGTCACAGTATGATTTTTTTTAAAAAGCTGAATTACATCACAAGTGTATTCACACAAAAAAAATATTATACTATAGATATTTACAGGATTCTTAAATACACATGTTAAACATTAGGAAAAGGAACTATATAAATAATTGGGGGAAACAAATTAAAAAATGTGTCATATTGCTAACATCCCCTTCTGAAACCTGCCTGCAGCTCAAATGTAGCAGCAACCCCATCAGAGGTACAGATTTCAATGATGTGACAATGCTGGATAAAAATGAATAAACTCCAAACGCAAAGGAATTATTTTTTACAGAAGGAAACTCACCACAATAAGGCACACTGAGGCCGAAGCGTTAGAGTTGGTTCTACTGTGATGATTGCCATAGTTCCCACCAAACTGCCGTCTGATCTCTGCAGAAGAGTGCCTAAAACAAAACATGGAAACCCAAATTTTAAAGGTTTTGAGCTCAGGAGCCAGAGTACCACATTTGTGCACTGCTTTAAAGTTAACATTTGCATAAAAACAAGCATTAAAACATCTACAACCTCATCCTCTATAGAATTCCACTGACATGCACACACAGTGTATCTTAATGACTGATGCAACACCACCTATTCCACAATTGTTCTCACTCAAATTCATTTGAATTGGCCAGCCATGGTATTTCTATTCAAACTATTGTTCACTCTCTACAGAAGCCCATTGCCAATGGCAGCGTAAAGGCTTTGTCATGCTTGCACTGAATAAATATGGTGTCCTGATGCAAGGGTCAGACCAAGCAGGAAATCAACATGACATAAGAATGGAGTACTATTCAAATATGTTGGGTAGACAGTGTTTGTGATTTTTTTTCCCCAGTAGGAGGGGAGAACAGAGACAGTGCCCCAATTTGCTGCACACATTCCATTGCCATGCAACTGCAGTTTATACACCGTCTACTTATTTGTAATTAATCTAGCATATCATTGGAGCCCTACCTAAATCTGCACAACAGCAGTTCAATAACAAAAGGCCAAAATGTGTGTATTAGCAATTGTATGTTTAGTTTATCTGCTGTGTTAAAGTTGCTCAATTTTCTATGTATTGCTTCATATGCAAGTGTCAGAAGGAGTTTATTCTAACATTGCTGCACAGGGAAGAGTTAGAGGGGAGAGGCTTAAACAAATAGGTCACATTCCCAAATACTTCGCCTGTGGTCAGTCTGATGGGTTCATTAAGTCCCCTTGGCCATTGTTACAGCATCACTGTTACTAATTATCACCACAAACCAATAACCACCACAGTGAAGGAATCCTAGTCTGTCAAAACCACTGAAGTCATGAAATATGTATCATCTGATAAGCTTCATGCAAATTTCCAAAAAGAATCACAAAACAAGCACACTTTTCAAAGCTGAAAACAGCTGACTGGCATGCTATGAATATGACATTCTATGTGTTTACTGAACTTGAGCCAGTATACTTCAGTCATGCAGTTTATAATGCTTTCTCCTCCCTCTATCAATCACATAACATGCTGAGTCAATAAAATAACTGCATGCCAGAGAAGGTCATGGCATGGGTGGAAAACAGTATACAAATATACACAGAGAGCAAAGTCCAGCGCTACAGCAGGGTTTTATTCAAAGACACAGCTGCACACTGTCATTAAAAAGCGAGACAGAGAGTTAAGAAAACACCACTGCGAAACACGTAAAAACTAAAGATGTACATTGAAGAAATAAATTCTGTAATATGCTTGAAAAATTATTGCATGAGGCATATTACACGACACAAAAGGACTCCTCCAATGAGCTGACACACGTATGTAGACACACACACAGTTGCAGCTGATCAGTGATCACATTATCAATTTTTAGTCTATTATCACTAGAGAAAACAATGACATGCAATTCTCAGTTGTGTAAAAGTCACACTTAGCGTTCATGGTTTAAAACATATTTTAACTACTATGCAACTGAAAATACTGCTGCTTCCTGAAGTTAATAATAGTCTACAAAGTTGTGCATGCATATCATCTAAGTCTAAAACCTTATGATTGGTCAGTACAACCACAGGATCATGTGCTGCTGGCTACTGAACAGGTTTATTTGAGCAGTACGTTTCTGCCTTGCATGATAGCACGGCAGACACTGTTGTGGAGGCTTCTCACACATGCATCTGTAACTCATATCTGCACATCAATAAGCAAAGGTCTCTTCAAGCACCCACTTCTTACACCAGTAAATCCAAAGGGAATGGGCTGAGTTACTGTTTGTATTATGAAATATTTCAAACTGCATAGGCCCATAGAGTTTAAAGGGGCTGTAGTAGAATATACTTCTTTGCAAAGACCTAATTGATTAAAAAAAGTACCCGAAAGTACCTGCCTCAAAAGTCTCTTCTTCTGTCATACTGTTTTCTCTCTGTGAAATCAGAAAGAGCTAATGCTGAGCTTTTCATGGATGTGATGCTATAAATCGCTGCATTAACTACTCACTACACAACAAGAAGTCATATATGGTAGTGTCTGCATAATTAGTTAATGCAATAAAAACATCTAAATTGAGCTAAGGCTTTTTTTGTCCAAGAGCAGATTTTCAGGTGGGTGTTTTATACCCAGGACAGTATAAACTCTGTGACAACCCTTCTCATTACATGACATTGTAAGGAGACATGCCCTACCCTGTGTACAGACTGATCCCTTAACTACTCGGAGTTTCTGCCATTGCTCTAAATCTTTCATTACCACTTTTGAGGTGATACAACCCATAGTATCATATTCTATATACTAAAGTATAGCTATACGCACATTTTTAAACACAAGCACATGGGTTTGCTACCACACATACACTGATACACATTAAGTGCCTGTCTATAAAAAGACTAGGCAAGTAAAAAAGTATCCAGATCCTGCCAACAAAGCCAAGAAAGATTTTTTTAACCGCTAAACAAACAGCTTGACACAGCAGACAGCATCTGTCTCTCTCTTCAGCGGTCCTGTGTCCTGGCATCCATTGGTACATAAAACCAAAGCTGCTTTTGTTAGGAAGACAAAAACAGAGCTTTGAATTTTGGTTATTTAGGCAAAATAATACCAAAAACAGCTTGCGTCACTAATCTAGCAAAAACTGGGGTCTTGATCATGACATCTTACAAATGCCACAAAAGACAAGTCCTGGAAAAGTGATGGTTTCTTGTAATGGACCAGCCCAGAGACAACTTTTCAAAGTGAAAAATATTTGACTTTCAATACTTGCAATGTTTTAACAAACACAAAATTCACAAACAATGGTCAATAAAAGTCAATACCACAGGAACAAAGAGTTCAGTGCACTGCTGTTCATTAAGATGATCTGACCCTGCTTAAAAAAATAAATAAATGGAGTAGACCGCTTTTCATGTAAAGTAGCTGCTGAGATTTTTAAGCCTCATCAGGATAGACAATTACTGAGATCTGAGAATGCAAACAGCATGCAAGGTGCTTGACAGGAAAGCACCTTGCATATTCCAGCAAGGAGTATGCCCCAGAAGGGCCCCAGGATCAAAACCCCCAACCCATCTCCAAAGCCACTCCCCTATTCCCTATTTAATAAACTCTTTAAGATTTCACAAACTTACATTTTACCATCATCTTTGACAGTTTTGAGTCATGAAATTGCATGATTCCACATTTATGAAATGTGTTGCATTTAATTGTGCAACAGCAGGCAGGATTTGCAGTTATGTGAAAAAGAAAGTTTTCACAGGGCAATACACAGTCCTGCGAAAAACTAAGTACAACCCATGATTCAAAAGATTGTAGACCCACAGCTCTCTTAAGGTCCTCCCACAGCATTTGACTGGGCATTGCAACACTTTGATTCTTTTCTTTTTCAGCCAGTCTGTTGTAGATTAGCTGGTGTGCTTGGGTTCACTATCCTGATGCATGCTCCAAATTTGGCCAAGCTGTAGCTGTCGAACAGATGGCCTCACATTTGAGTCTTGAATATGGAGTTAGTACACAGTATAAAGTCATGGTTAATTCAATGACTGCAAGGCACCCAGGTTCTGTTTCTACAAAACCAGCCCAAATCATTACACCTTCACCACCATGCTTGACAACTGATATGAGGTGTTTGTTCTGATAGATGAGGCAGATGAGGCACTATGCATCATAGTCAAACATCTCCACTTTGGTCTCATCTGTCAAAAGAACATTGTTCTAGAAGTCTTGTGGTTTGTTCAGATGTAACTTTTCAAACCTAAGCTGTGCTGCCATGCTCTTTACACTGCACAATTATTAGGCAAGTGAGTATTTTGACCATATCGTCATTTTTATGCATGCTTTCCAACTCCAAGCAGTAGAAACTTGAATGTCTACTAAATTTAAGCATACGAGGTGATGTACATTTGTGTAATGAGGGAGGGTATGGCCTTAGGAGATCAACACCCTATACCAGGTGTGCACAATTAGGCAGCTTCTTTTCCTCAGACCAAATGGGCCAGAAATGAGATCCAAAAGACTCTGAAAAGTCAAAAACTATAAAACATCTTTCAGAGGGATGCAGCACTCTTGAAATCGCCAAGATATTAGGACGTGATCACAGAACCATCAAACATTTTGCTGCAAATACCCAAAAGGGTCACAAGAAATGTGTTGAGAGAAAAAGATGCAAATTAACTGCCAAAGATTTGAGAAGAATCAAATGTGAAACTACCAGGAACCCATTATCCTTCAGTGCTGTCATCATCCAGAAGTGCAATCTACCTGGAGTGTCCATTGCTTAGAGACATGACCAAGTTAAGAAAGGCTGAAACCAGACCACCACTGAACAAGACACATAAGTTGAAACCCCAAAACTGGGCTAAGAAATATCTAGACAGATTTTTCAAAGGTTTTGTGGAATGATGTGATGAGAGTAACTCTTCATGGACCAGATGGATGGGTCCGTGGCTGGATCAGCAATGGGCTCCAACTCAGACGCCAGCGAGTTGGAGGTGGGGTACTGTATGGGCTGGAATTATTAAAGATGAGCTTGTTGGACCTTTTCGGGTTGAAGATGGACTTAAACTCAACTCCCAAACCTACTGCCAGTTTCTAGAAGACAATTCCTTCACACAGTGGTACAGATAGGTAAAAAGTCTGCATCTTTCAAGAGGACCATGATTTTTATGCAGGACAATGCTCCATCTCATGCATCAAAGTACTCCACTGCGTGGTTAGCCAGTAAAGGTCTTAGAGATGAAAGAATAATGACATAGCCCCCTTCCTCACCTGACCTAAACCCTACTGAGAACTTGTGGGCCCTTCTTAAACGTGAGATGTACAAGTGACGGAAAACAGTACCCTCTCTGAACAGTGTCTAAGAGGCTGTGGTTGCTGGTGCACAAAAAGTTAATGTCAAGAGATCAAGAAACTGACAGAATCTATGGATGTAAGATGAGTGTTATTGAAAACAAGGGTGGCTATATTGGTCACTGATTTATTTTTTGAAATGTTAATAATTCTGCACACTGATAGTTTTCTAATAATTGTGCAAACACAGATATTCTTGTGCAAAAGCCCAAAACTCACTTTTACCTTCTTAAATATTCAGATTTGAGGTTTATTAGCATTTTGGATCGACCCAAGAGTACTGTTGTTACTAAATAATAAAACTAATCCTCAAAAATGCAACTTCCCTAATAATTTTGAACACAGTATATAGAGAGAAGAGGCTTTCTCCTGGCAACCCTTCGAAACAAGCCACCCTTGTTTAGTCATTGTCTCACTGTACTGTTGTGAACTTTAACATTTAACATGCTAACTGGGGTTTGTAGAGTCTGAGCTATAGCTCTTAGGTTTTTTGTAGTTGCTTTGAGCATTGGGCAGTTTGATCTGGTGATGAATTTACAGGAGCATCTACTCCTGGGAAGACTGTGACATTGTGTTTAACACACACCTAAATGAAAAAGACCAGCAAACTCTCAAAGCATCTGCTTTTATAGACCATATGCTTTGGGAGTTTTTGTGACCATCAGCAAGGTGGTCACACTTGCTGATGCTCATTTAATCAAGAGCATTTGATTAGTATCACCTGGCTGCAATTTACCCTCTTAATTCCTATCGAAGCAGTAAGGGTGCAGTTCATTTTTTCCAGTGAAAACGTATCTTTTTCTTTGTTTTCCCACATGACTGTAAGCTGTAAGCCTCTGAGCTGCTTTTTAGTCTGGTAAGCAAAATGTGGCTATTTTAAATTTAAAAAGCTAAATTTAAAAAAATATTATTCAAAAAACATGAAGTAATCTATGCCTTCACCATATTACTGGCCAAGGAGTGGTATGTTCTGTATATTTTACAGTATCCAGGTTACCACAGTGCATGTGAAAACATTGTTTGATTTTCTATGTAACCTAATACCTTTAAGTGACAATGTGCACATGTAGGTGATTGTCACAGTAAAACATGTTTCAGGCTAAACCTCAGAAAATCGAATAAAAAATGTTCATAAACTCTCTTTAATTGGGGAAAAAACATTTGAATTACTAACAGGAAAGCATTCTCCTAGGTCAGCACAAAGCCCAGTGACAGTAGTTATCAGTATTCTTTGACTTTTTTCATGGGATAATTTTAGAAAATTTAATCAACACTGCTGAGGGTGGCACTATCAAAACAGCTGCTCCCCAGAAGTCAGTACAAAGCCAGAACCACTGCTGGCAATCAGTGGTACTGATGACAGATAGGTGCTGTGTTAAAACACATCAATTCTCAGCATATTATTTAGCAATATTATCATATTATTTGTTAGTAGAGGAGCTGAAAAAATATCAAGTCATATTCCGCACATCAAATACTGTAATTACAACAATACTATCTATAATACTATTATACTACTAGCAATACTATATCTTATCATCATTCAGCTTGGATATTCTTTTATGACATACTTAATTAGATCATGCGTTACTGAACAAGAAATTGCTAAGTAATAGCATCTTCAAATAATAAGACATTTGACTGTTACTGCCTGTAACACATTGAAATACACTATATGCACAAAAGTATAGGGACACACCTCTATCATTGCATTCAGGTGTTTCATTCAGCCCTGCTGCCATATGTGTATAAATTCAAGCATCTACCCATGTAGTCTGCCTTTATAAATATATGAGAAAGAATGGGTGCTTTTAGAGAGCTCACTGAATTCAAATGTGATATTGTACCGGGAAGCCACCACTGCAACAAGTCGGTTCATGAAATTTCTTCCCTCCTAAATATTCCACTATCAACTGCAAGCCATATTATCACAAACTGAAAATGTTTAGGAATCACAGCAACTCAGCCATGAAGTGGCAGACCGTGTAACATTACAGAGTAGGCTCGCAGAGTGCTGAGGCACATAATGCGTAAAAGTCACCAACGCTCTACTAACTGAATAACTGCACAGATCCAAACCTAATATTACGTCAATATCTGCACAAAAACTGTGCACATAGGTTTCCATGATTAAGCAGGTGCGTGAAAGCCTTACATCAGCAAGCACCGAGCAAAGCATCAGATGGTGTAGTTTAAAGCACTCCATCACTTGACTCTGGAGCTGTGGAAACATCTTTGTGGAGTGAGAAATCAAGCTTCTCTATCAGGCAGCCTGGCTGTCTGGGTTTGGCGAATACAAGGAGAATGTTACTTGCCTGACTGCACTGTCCCAGCTTTGAGGTTTGGTAGAGGTGTGATAATGCCATGTGGTTGTTTTTATGCCATTAGCCTGGGCCCCTTAGTTCCAGTGAAGAAAAATCCTAATACTTCAGCTTGCCAAGACATTTTGGACAATTCTATGCTGCCAACTTTGTTGAAATGGTTTGGGGATTTCCTTCATGGATCATTGGTTAAGTTATTGTCACAATTAGACCGTCCTTCATAAAAATAAGCATAATAATCTTCTATTCAGTGACACTGAGACTAGACAGCTAGGCTAAATGTTTTATGATTAATAACAATTAACTAACTTTTGTGAAAGCAGCTTTGCAGATTTATGAGCTGCCACATTTGCCCCTAATGGGTCAATAAGCTATAGAGGGCCACTTTCATCTATCATATAATCTAGTGGAACTGTAGTTACATTAGATCGTGCTAGGGGAGTATTTCCTTATTTAAAAAGTTGCATAATTTCTTAATCTAATTCTTGATCATACCCAAAGAGATACGCCCCCTTTTGTTACATCATATATTACAAGTCTGCATTTGCGTAGGGTGCATAGGGTGTATGTGCCTTACAGCATTTCAAGAATCATTCAAGGGTTCCTCAAGCAGAGTCTGATTTTAAAATTCAAAGCAACATCTCTGATCAGCAAACCCCCTTGTAGATAGCCAGCCTTACTGTTATAATTGTAATTATGTGCACTCCTTGGGACACATAATTGTAACTCTCCTGCCCAGCATACTGCTCAGCTAGTCCACAATTGTCTATATTAGAAAGAAGTAGGTGACACCTTTAACCTATAAAATCCTCTCCCTCCAATCATTAGTTCTTTTTCCTTAATCTGAGCAGAGAAAGAAACACAGGAAAACAGAAAGCTGTGTGATACATGTGACAAGAGAAGGAAAGCAAGCCAAAGGGATGCCCCCACTGTGTGTCTCATACTATCATATGTCTCCAGACTTAATAGGTCTTACTGCTATCAGCACCATCACGACTCAGCTTCCTGTCAAAGGGAGGCACACACAAACACAGCAGTCATTTGGCAGAACTCAGGT
Organism: Etroplus canarensis; assembly: GCA_015106775.1. Classification (NCBI taxonomy): domain Eukaryota; kingdom Metazoa; phylum Chordata; class Actinopteri; order Cichliformes; family Cichlidae; genus Etroplus; species Etroplus canarensis. The sequence continues at coordinate 26,376 of VUQH01090773.1, forward strand.
CACAGGCACTCTCAAAGCAGGAAAAACTAGCTGTAAGGAACTACAACTTCCAACTTAGTCCAAATTCTCTATCTACACAAAGAATCATTTACCCAAAGTTTTCAGGAAACCATCTTCTTGACACTCCACCCACCTCATAACTCAGTGGCCCACCAAGAGACGTGCAGATTAACAGATGTCATTAGCTAAAACCCAGAGGAAATCAGATGAAACTCAATCCAGATCCACTCTCCAGTTTAGAGTATTGAACAACAGAGGCCCGACGTTCACAGCTGTCCTAACACCTGCTACCATATGCTCTTCATTTAAATCACGTTCAAATGTGGAATATTAATGTCCGTCTACCTTGAGTCCACTCATCTCAACTGAAGACTCCACTTATGTTATAGTTTTGACAATAGTGTTTTCACAGCAGTTTTCCATTCCCCTTTTTTATTTTCTTATGAAGAAACACACATTTCCTGATTTTAAACTGCCATTAGCAAAAAGCGAAGTGAAACCAGTTAGTGATAGAGCGCCCTCAGTTTGCAGGATTTCCTTCGCACTCCATCCTGATAAGAGATATCAAGGGAGGTTCATGAGCGTATATATGTGGATATTTATACGTGGATAAACAAAGATTCCTTTTTACTGGTGTAAGTAATACAAGGTGCTAACAACTCAGCAATTATGAATTACATTAGTAACTGGTCTTTCAGCTTACTAATGCATAGACTGCATGGTTCAGGTTTATCTTGTGACAGCTGTTCCTCTTTTCCAAGTCGTTTGTTTGTGTCTAGCCTTTGTTGCCATGCATGATTCTCCAGGTTTGACATCTTACATTACTTCAAACAAGTACACTCAAAATTTACATTGCATATTTTGCTCTTTTAAACGACATATATGGTCCAGTGTGTTAATTATTTTATCATTAATTTATGCAATCACTGTCTACATTGCTTAGACCATTTGAGAGTTACAGTAGCAACAATTGCAGTCTGAGAGTGCATACCTGCACCAAGGGCTGGAAAATCTTCAAATTTCTGTTTTCTAAAGGTGAAACATTTGTCTACATTTGTGATATGGCTGAATTTTTTGACAACGAAAACATGACCTTAGAACTTGGAATCATAGAAATATCATAATTAGTTCAAGAATTATTCAAGAAAAATCTGGTAATGGTGGAACTTATCTTGATCAGATGCTTTTTCTCTATATTCATTTAACTCTACTGAATCTCTATTGTCTCAGCAGTGAGTTGGTAGTGATTATGTCTCTACCCATATTAGTTACTTTTCCACAGCTTCATACAATATGTGGATGCACCTCAATTTTGCATAATTTGAATGCCAGGATCCAAAATGATAGCCAGATCCAGATAAGTTTGAGAAATCTTCTTGAGAATGTCAAGCTGATATCTCCAAATTTTTATTTGTTCTTTAGGGTGTGCATTTTTAAAGATATGATGCATAATGTTAAATTCTGTCCTTTCTCACAATAATGAAAAATCCTTTTAAAAAATCCTGGATCCAGATTCAACTCCAGAAGTTAAGCACTTCAGTTGAGCCATGCCCCATTTATGGTAAAATTTTCATTCTGCAACTTTTTGAGCAATCCTGCTAAAACAGACAAACAAACCTAACCAAAAGCATAATTTCCTGGGAAGAGGTAACACGGTGAGCAGAGACAAACAAGTTTCCCAACAAGTCTTGGGTTGCCCCATGGTCTCTGAACAGACAACCATGCGTTGAAGACCTCTAAGAAGAGGTGCCCAGGGCCTCCATATCTTTCTTTTGCTCATCCTGTGTGAATACTAGCTCCTCTTAAAGGTGGTTAGGACTCCTTATCAGGTGTCAAAACCAGCTCAATTGGCAGTAGGTCTACTCTCACACTTCACGGATTTGTGACAAGTCTTCAAAGTTTTGTTATCATGCAGTTTTCTCCTCCTTTACTTACTGTCCACTGGTAAGTATTTTTCCTTACCTATGCAAATGGTTTTCCAGTCATCAAAAAACATGTATTCTTCAGTCTAACGAGGAATTTCCCATCTTCTAGTTTGCTTTTGCAAATCTGCTTGTTAAGAATGTAGCAAACAAACACACTGTGTTATCAATATCCTTGACAGGCCTCTCTTAACACATGCCCTCTGCTTCACTTGCACTGAGCACCTGTTTAGCCTTCATACTGACAGACAACTCCAATTTGATCCAGAGAAGCCATGCAAGTCTCCTTTAACTTTGAGCAGTTGACAACCAACATAATAATGAACATGTGAAATGTCCGTAACCATTGCTTCAGTGTCTCCAACACTAACATTCATGGATGTTGTTGCACTCAGGTGGTTACATCCCATATACTGCAGGTTATGAGTAAATACGGATGTCATATTGAACACCAACATAATTTCCTCACTGAAAATCACAATTGAGTGTGAATTTATTCCATCATTGCTGTTTAACTATGAAACTACACACCTTTATACTGAGCTACAGTACAGCATCTACTAATCATTCCCTCTCTGCTGGCTCATCAGTGGATTCAGGCTGCGACCCAAGATCCCTCACATCCCTTAGCAGCTGAGCTCAGCTCTGCTCAGCACAGCAAATCAAGTAGTCATGATTCCTCCTGGCCTTTAAAAACAAGAGCACAGCTTCTGAATAACTGATTAGTCAATCAACAGTAGATTATTTTAAGAATACCCTTTTTTCATTTTTTCATTCATCAGAGGGTGATCAGATATTTTCTTAAAAATAAATCATAATATTAAAAATGAATCAGTTGTAATTTGTGTAAAATAAATCCAAAAAATACTTGTCTTTTCCAAAAGGAAAGCTACAAAATCAGGCAGTGCACATGTGAGAATTTCTAAAGCAGAATATGACTAAAAATAATCTTCACATCCGCTCTGTCCACTCAGTGTGACTAAATCCTGATGCACAGTTAAACCTCTACCCAAAATCTACAAGACACTTAATTTGACCTCCTATACTATCACAAGAGCAGCCCTACACAAGCTTTATATTCCATCACAGTAGGTTATTAGTGTGTTTTTGTTTAATAGATCCTACTACACAGGAGGCATGGTACACAATAGACTTCCATCTACATACTTCCTCCACACCTGGTCAAGTTTCACAGCAGGAACTATGACCACATCCCTCCTCATTTAAAACATGCTGTGGGTTAGACAGGCCACACTAAATGCAGGAAATGATCATATTAGCAACACTAGATATAGAATCAGTATCCTCAGGAGGAGGAAACGGCATGAATATTGTGCAGTGTAAAAAGTTCAGCGAATAGCTCAAATCTATTCAAAAGAGCCATAAATAAATAAACAAACTAATGTATGGCTGACCACATGGCTGTCACTGCTGGTCTAACAAAAGTTAACCATATCTTGTCATAAACTTTCTGAACAGTTCAACTTGAAGAAAAGTTGAGTGTTTCCAGTCCTCTGGGCTGCGAATCAATCTGCAGCACTGACATTCACAACATGTGGCTGCCTGCTCCACTCTGAAGTCTCCTTCCAACTGACAGGACAGTCTTTCCTCTAGAGAGAAACCACGAGTTCACTCTTAAGCAACACCAAAACAAACCAGTGCTCCCAATCCTGTATATATATATATATATATATATATATAAATATAAATAATTACCTGTTGATTTTCAGAGCGAAAGCTCGTCGCTCTGCGCTGCCCAGAGAAGCCATGCGAGTCTGAAGTCCAGTCCAGTAGCGGAGGCTTTGGCGCTTTCTTGCGGTTTCGCCGCCTCGCTACCCACGACGCACCGCTCCTTTGACCCGCTACAGCTCGTCTGTCACGCCAGCTCTCATCTTGGTTGTGGCGACAGCAGCTTTGCTGGGTGTAAACTTCCGCGTTTGATGAGAGCCATCCCATGGAGAGAGAGAGAGAGGGAGAGAGAGAGGGAGAGAGAGGGCCAGCCACCGGCGGCGCGAGGGTGGGAGGGGATGTGCTGGGACAGGCTGGATGAGACGCGCGCGCTCCCTCGCTGCCGACACGAGCCCCGACAAGCTGCCTTCCTCGACGCGCGTGTGCTAGAAACAGAGCTGAATTAAAATGAAATAACAAAACAAACAACACAACAGCAAGGAGTCATTTATAACTTCTACTTTTATAGGCCAGTTTCAGAAATGTAAAGGAATAGTCACGTGGATTGTTGTTAAAACACTCACTAACCTGTCTCTGTCCAACCCCAGGAAGTTCACGTTTAACCATAACTTTAACGACATAAAGGCCCTTTTATGATAAACCAAACCCTGACCTTTCCCTGAACCAAAGAGAGCAGATGAACATTATCTGTGCTATACCTTCTGCCCCCATTAGGGGAGCTAATTCAGCAGGAAGGGGACAAACTACTGTATTTAAAAGTATCAGTAAAGTGGTGAAAAGTTTTCTTTCAAATGCCTAAAACATATTAAATAGCATCTTAAGTCTTCTTTCAGCTGCTCTGGATGGAAATGGAGAGATGGAGGTGGATCATCTGTCTCTATCTCATCCTGGCCATAGCCCTTCTCTGTGGTCTTCCTCATTTCCTCCTGCCTGGCAGCTCCATCTTCGACATCTTTTGTCAAATATATATCGGTCCTCTACACATGTCCAAAAAAGCTCAACCTTGTCTCTAACTTCATTTCCAAACTGTTTAATAAGAGCTGTGCCTCTGATGTCATTATTTCTAATCCTGTCCATCCTGGTCCCTCCAAATGAAAATCTTAGCATCTTCAACTCTGCCACCTCCAGCTCCACCTCCTATATTTTTGTCAGTTCCACCTTCTTCAAATCATACATCATAGCAGGTCTATTTCTTCTGCTTCTTCTGCTTCTTCTTCTTCTTCTTTCAGTTTCTCCCTTTTGGGGTCACCACAGCAGGTCATCATCCTTCCCCTTCTCTTCTGTCACACCAAACCTCTCCATGTTCCCCTTCACTATTTTAATCAATGCCACATCTCCAAACCACACATCATAGCTGGTCTCACTACTGTCTTGCAAACCTTCATTTTCACTCTTGCTGCTATCTTTCTGTCACTAATCATCCCTGACACTTATGTCCACTCACTCCACCCTGTCTGCACTCTCTTCTTCACCTCTCTTGTCCACTCTCCATTTAGGGTGAACTTAAGATAAAGCATAACTTATTTATTCAGATCATTACTGACAGAAAAGATGTTGTATTAAATACACTGCTTCATAGTGAGCAAGTTCTAATTTTAAATGTAATTCTCTTAATATACATTAGTTTAGCTGGTTAAGATGATAAACTCAGAAAATGGCATTATAAATGCCTCATATACTTTATCTGAAAGCACACTTACTTTTTAAAAGCAACCTATAACGCTGGAAGAAACATTTCCAAAATCGTTTGCATTTTTCACTTTTCATTTTGCCCCATGTTTCATGTTTAACTACAACCATAGAGTGTAAATGAAAAACTGATGAACAGCAGTGAATGTGAACACTGTTCACAAGTTATAAACTGCTACAGGAGTCTCGGTGGTGGTTGCTTGTTTTCCACCTCATATATACTGAAAACCACATAAAACAGCCACAGAAATAAAAGTCTAAACACCATGTAACTGCAATTACAGAACTACCAAATTAAGTCTTTGTGTTTGCCAGTGTATAACTGCACATAAAAAGAAAAAGCACGTAAGCAAGAAAATGAAAAGACTAAAATTTGTGAAGTCAAATTCACCATGAAATTTAAATAGTGTCGCTTAGTCTAGTGGTTTGCATGTTTGCCTACAAGTGAAAGGTCTCCGGTTTGATTCCAGGTGGGGACACAAGCCCCTTTCATCATGGAGGGTTGTGTCAGGAAGGGCATCCAGCATTAAAACCTCTGCCAAATCATAAATGATTCATACGCTGTGGAGACCCCTTGGGGAAAAAACAAGGGAACAGCCGATGATACAAATTTAAGTAAGCATATTGTTTGTAGTTTTTATTTACTGTAAAGATCTATATTTAAGTCTAGGCAAGAAAGCAATTAGTGTAGTCCAAAAACTTTAATCTTCTAAGAGGCATTTAACCAGTTTTGCCAGGGAAAATTTCCTCCCATTGAGTGTGTTTTTTCAGCATGCAGAATAGGAAACAGGAATCTACATAATTCTGCAACTTATGATTTATATGATCACTTATAATTATTTTGTTACAAACTTGTAACATAGAATATTCTAATATTTTTAAGGCAGAGGATGGTTAATATGGAAGGTATAGTTTGCCAGATTTGGTGAAAGAAATCTACAGTAGAATAAAAATCTCTTAATCTCTTCTGAATGCTTTCAGAAGCAACATTTGGCTCTGTCTTACTGGGAAACCTAAATGGTCTGGAAAAGTTAAAATAGTTGTATTACTGTTGTAAATCATCAGTGTTCATATATATATATATACACACACACAGTAAAAAATAGGAAAATATCCAGCTAGAATGTAACACAGACATTGAGAAATGCATGCAAATGAAAAGGCTGAGGAGTGCCAAATGATGCAAGGATTTGACTATAAATCAGTGCTAACAGGTCTTACGTAGTGATGAATCTGAATTTGAACATTTGGTTCAAATCTTTATCAACATGCGCTGAGGACGTCAGGAGAGAAGCACAACAGTGAGTACCTCCGTAAAACATGAAGGAGGATCTGTTATGGTTTGGGGCTGCATTTCAGTTAGTGGTGTTGGGGATCTTGTCAATATGAATAGAAAAACACACAATGGAGCACTATCAGTCATGGATTGGCCTCCCCAGAGCCTGGACCAGTGTGGGATCATCTTGACAGAGAACAGCACAAAAGGCAGCCAACGCTCACAGAAGTAGTGCTTTGTGCTTCACAACTGAAAGGTCCTTGGTTCGATCCCAGGTGGGGACACAAGCCTCTCTCACCATGGAGGGTTGCGTCAGGAAAGACTTCTAGCATTAAACCTCTGCCGAATTACAAACGTGGATTAATCCGCTGTGGCGGACACAAGGGAGCAGCTGAAAGGTACACTCATAGAAGATCTCTGAAATGTCCTTCAAGAAGCCTGGAGAACTATTCCTGAAGACTACTTGAAGAAATTCCAAGGAGGCTTACCTAAGAGAGTTCAGGCTGCGTTAAATAAAGTTGGTCATACCAAATATTAACTTTCAAATTTATTAGAGTTGTACTGACTCTATTTTTGCCCTATGTAGAATATTTCCATTTATGTTTGCACATCTTTCTATAAAGTAAAATACAAAGACAAGAGAGGTGGCTCAAGTCAGTGGCAGTATATTTTCTTACTGCATTATTCTAATATACAGAATCATAAAAGTGTTGCACTATATTAATAATATTCCAACTGCTACATACATCTGACCTGTCTCCAGCAGATTCAGGCAGGGTCAGGATGGCACAAGCTTGCTGCCATCGTGTGGTTGATGTTTGCCATCAACACTTAATGCTAGGACTGTTTAAAGAAACTGTTCCTAGAGCGGAAACATATTAGCGTGTTTGCGTTTAGCAAAAAAGGTTGCAGCTGTTTATTGTTCCTTCTTTGGTTGGTTCCAATGTAATGCACCGCCTTTACTGGGTACTTTTTTGTGTCTCCCAGCAAAAGAGGAACTATCGCGACCGCTTCAGGATGCTAACGGAGTGTAGACGGTGTGACACACTGTCAAAAGCAGCAGCAGTAGAGAGGATTACATTTTAGAGAAAACTCCAGACGTTTGCCTTTCCAGCCCCGCGATTCATTCAGAGAGTAATAATATAAGGAGGTGGGGTTGCTTTGACAGTCGTGGTGACTGAGCAGGTAGGAGAGAAAGAGTTCATGCTGGTTACTTTATATAAATACATAATGTGATTTAGTGACTGTCACTTTGCTTTACAGTTTTTCATATCTCATAAGTCGTTTATGTGCGATTTAAGCAGATGTGTCTGATATATGTCATGTTCGTGCATTTCTTCACACCTGTCCTGAACCTTAAATAATATCCATCCTCCCTTTCTAAATTTTTTTATACGTTTGTGGCTGCGTGGAGTGTTTACAGTACTGTGCAGAAGTCTTGAACGCCTCCCCCCCTCATTTCTTTATAATTGAAAAGGGGAAATAGGGACAACAAGTTATTGACACATGTGCAAACATAAATTAAAATACAGTCCATAACGGAAAAAATAGTTTGTACAATTCTAATGTGCTTGAAAGTCAATATTTGGTATGGCCACCTTTATTCTTTAACACAGCCTGAACTTTCTTAAGTAAGCTTTCTTAGAATTTCTTCAAGTGGTCTTCAGGAATAGTTCTCCAGGCTTGGTAAAGGGCATTCCAAAGCTCTTCTTTGGATGTGGCTGCCTTTCGTTCTGTTCTCTGTCAAGATGATCCCACACTGCCTCAGTAATGTCCCAGCTCTGGGGAAGCCAATGCATGACTGATAGTGCTCCAATATGTATGTGTATGTTATGTCTGCTCTTTTACTGCATTAGCAGAGTGTTTGGGATCATTGTCATGCTGAAAAATGAAGCTGTTGCCAATCAGACACTTTCCAGATGGTACTGCACGTTGAATCAAACTCTCATGGTACGTTTATGTGTTCACAATTCCATCAATTTAACAAGATCCCCAACACCACTAGCTGAATTGCAGCCCCTAACTATGACAGAGCCTTCTCTGTGTTTTATAGACTGCTGCAGACACTCTGTTGTAGCTCTCTCTTGACTTCCCAGTATGTATTTATGCTGATTTCGTCCTTCTTCTTTTTTTGGCTGCTCCCGTTAGAGGTCACCACAGCAGATCACCTGCCTCCATCTCACCATATCCCTTGCATCCTCTTCCCTCACACTAAACCTCTGCATGTCCTCCTTCACTACCTCTACTCCTTGCATCTTCACCATTCCACCAGTCTCCCTCTCATTTATGCACACATTTCACACTTTCTTTATCTCCCTGACTATCCCACTTTTTCTTAAGCAGTCTCTTCCTTTGAATATTTTCCTATACCTCCTCTTTCCACCACCAAGTCTCCTTATCTTCTTTCCTCTGTCCAGAGGACATATCAAATACCTTCTTGGCTGTTTCCCTCACCACCTCAGCTGTGCTATCCCAGTCATCTGGTAACTCTTCACTACCACCTAAACCTTGTCTCAACTCCTCATTGAACTCTACACAACATTTCCCTTCTTTAACTTCCACCATTTAATCTTTGGCTCTACCTTCACTCACTTCTTCTTCTTGTCTTCCAACGTCATCCTACAGACCACCATCCTGGGCTACCTAGGTACATTCTCCCCTGGCACCACGTTCAGGTAGCAACTCTTAGTCCACCTGTGTCCACTTCCTCTGCTCTTATAGGTCACTCTATGTTCCTCCCTCTTCTTGAATTATGTATTCACCACAGCTATTCCCAACCATTTTGTAAAAAACTACTACCAGCTATCCCTCCACAATTCCGTCTTTAAAACCTACCCAACACAACAATTTTGAGCTTCATGGCAAAGGCTGTGAACACTTACATACATGTGATTTCTTAATTTTTCATTATTAATACATTTGCAAACATTTCAAAAAAACTTTTTTTCACACTGTCATTATGGGGTGTTGTGTGTTGGACTTTGAGGGAAATAATGAATTTAATCTGTTTTGGAATTGGGCTGTAATACAACAAAATGTGGAAAAAGTGAAGCACTGTGAATACCTTCCGGATGCACTGTACATGCCCATTGAAGTCTGCTCCAATCACTCTCGATCCCCATTCTTAGTCTGATCTGTCTCATCTCCTGGAGTCCTGCATTTGGGTCCTCTCTCCTCACTCACACTGAGTCATGACAAATCTACCTCCGATCCTGGCCTTGCTTCCCTTCCACCTGGTCTCTTGCATGTACAATATAACTACCTTCCTTCTCTCCAACAATATCAGCCAGCTCTCTCCCTTTGCCAGTCATAGTTCCTTCATTTAAAGTTCCTACTCTCACACCCGCCCTCCAAGCTTTCCTTCTCTCTCTCTGCCTCCTAATATGCCTTCTCCCTTTTCTCCTCCTTTGTCTTCGGCCAACAGTAGCAGGTTCCAGTGGCACCCTGTTTGCGTTTAACCCAGGCTGTGACTGATCTGGTATGGAAGTCGTATTATGAATCTGCATATTTTATTTGGCAAAGATTTTATGCTGGATGCCCTTACTGATGCAATCCTCAACACTTACCCAGCTTGGGACCAGCACCAGGAGTACACTTGCTTGTGGGCCCCTGTGGCTGGGTTCTTCAGTTTCCAGCTTCAAAGTCAAAATTCTATCTGACACTACCCTCACTTCAGAACACTCTTCCCATAATCTTCCTTCTAGATTACCCCTACTCTATTTCACTTCCTGTCTACACCATGGTAGAACAGTTTGAACCCATCTTTGATGCTCCTGGCCTTGCTTACCTTTCACCTGATCTCTTGCATGCTCAATATATCTGCCTTCCTTCTCTCCATCATATCAGCTAGCTCTCTCCCTTTAAAAGTCATAGACCCTACATATAAAGTCCCTACTCTCACCTCCACCCACCTACCTTTCCTTCTCTCTCTCTGCCTCCTAACACTCCTTCTCCTTCTCTTCCTTCTCCTGTTGGCTAACTGTACCAGAGGGAATCATTGTTAACCCAGGCCGCAACCAATATGGTATGGAACTCATATTGTGAATCTACATATTTGATTTGGCAAAGATTTTATGCTGGATGCCCCTCCTGATGCAACCCTTCCCATTTGCCTGGGCTTGGGACTGGCACTAGTAGTACACTTGCTTGTGGACCCCCATGACTGGGTAAAAAATATAAACTGCGAGTGTATTACAAAAAATAAATAATATAAATAAATAAATAATATAAAATATTTCTATGAATAGTAATGATACACAAGTATTACAGGTGAGGAATTAAACTAATAATGCAGGAGGATCACATCAAGCTATTAGAACTGTATGTGCCTCATCTCATGCCTGCCTACTATTGTGTTTTGATTAGATCCCTGTTTTTTTCTAAATTTACTCAGAAGGCAGCTTGCCAGTCAGAAAGGATCAGAGACACATGGATTTTTTGGGTGATAAGTTTGTCATTTTACTTTGTGCCAAATACCAGCTTCTTCATGAAAACTTGCACCCAGTGCATTGGTTCCCAAATCATGGATACTGGCCCATATGTGCAGCACTTGTATCTGCCTGAGATAGCCCAATTGTTGGATTTTGTTAATTCCATGTTCTATAGAAAGGATTTTGTTCTACACAGAAGATATTTGCAAGAATGAATCAATAATGACATTTTTTTTTTTCAAAAAATCTTTAGACACTGCAAAGAAGATAATAGCTGGGAATTTACCTACTTTGCACAGGCTTTTGGATGACTATTAGACCAAGAGAGAAATGGCCTTATTAGCAATTTGCAAAATTTAGTAGAAAAGAATGTGTGTGACACAACCCGTTGTCAGAAGATTCATTAGTGAAGCAGGCTGTATCAATGTGTGCCATATTGCCATATTTTGTAATGTTCAGTACTCTAGGATTAAAATAACGGTGAAGTGAATATGCCATTGGACGTTGCCTGTCTCAACTGAGTGTCCAGATCATCAAATGACTGTATCATTTTTGATCACATCACATTTCACTACGAGTATGAAGCCTTCTCTTAGAAAAATAATCTCCAAGATTAAAGCTTAAATTAAGCTCTTATAAAAATTACTTCTTTCTTCTTTCAAAATATTATAAGTTAGGAGAAGTGGAGCAAATGGTTGTTTGTATGATTTTGTTTACACATCCCCATGTGCACCGGCCTAAGTCTTCCATACAGTAAATGTCTATTTGGCCATGTGTTGCATGACATTGTGGTCACTGTGTATGTTTTTTCCCGCCCCACAGCACTGTCAACAGCAATATTGCAGTGCCACTTAATAGATCCACACAACCTTTCTCTCTCTGCTTATTTTCAAAGATATTCTGTATTATTACAAATTAGTTTCTGTCACAGAGAACACTGATGACAATAAGGGTTTCTCTTAGGAGTTTGAATATGTGATCAGCAAATAAAGTAACAAAACAAGTCTTTTAAGACCAAAAGTCAAAAAAATGGAAACTGAACACGTCATTATTTTGCTATGAAGCAGTCAGGTCAAGATCTTCTATTTTTCTTTTAATAACTAATTCAAACATTTTGGTGTGTAAATAATGTAACTACTATAAATATAGTAAAACAAAATAAAATAATCCAGTGAATGTTTCCACTTTCCTGTATAAGTAAACCTTTATCCAGTAGGATAGAGTATCATTCTCTTCTTTTAACTTTTTAATTTTTTAAAACTTTTTAAATTAAATGTAAAATTCCATTTTATTTGTGTTGTTATTATTATTATTATTATTATTATTCAATAAAACAATTTCCTTACTATAGTACAGGACAAATAAAGTACTTCTTATCTTGAAGCTCCAGTAGCCCTCATTGAGTTGTTCTTCTTGCATCTACATTTCATGGCACTTTCTGACCAAAAAGTCAAGCAGAGCTGGATGCTTTCAAATTGAATTTAAAATTTAAAATCAAGCCTAGTAGTTTTGGTTGTGAATCAGCAGCTCAATTTTAACAAGCATAGTTTTATGTAATCTTTAAATATATGCCCACACAGATGAAAAGGATTTGCATGGTTAAGCATGTCCAGTATATTTGATTGAATATATGAACATTCCAGATTAAATTTCTTGTCCAAAATATATTCAGTTAAACAAAATTTTTGGAAACAAAAACAAAAAAGAGTGAAGAAAAAAAGAACACACTGCCTCATATGCTCAACTGATTGTGATGGAGGTCAGCTCATAAAAGTCCTGCCAGCAATGCAAAACAGTCTAAACTAAAGAAAGAGGCTGATTTTGTGCCAACTTTTAAAATGATTTTTTTTCACATAAATGACTTCCAGTTCTTTGTTGTTCTCAATATAGAATAGGTCAGAAAAATGTTGAAATGACTGTGAAAGAGCCACATACAGATGTGTCTCAGTTTTACACTGATAACAGGATTGCATAAATAAATAAATATTAAATTATTAAAATAAATTTTAATTTTTTAAACATTAAAAAAATTGCATAGGACCATTCAGAAATACATAGTGTTTTTTATTTAAGTACATTATATAAACAGTTCACAATTAATTGACAAACCCAGGAGTATGTTAACAACACCACAAAAACGTATTCCTATTAGCCAAATGTTAAATGTTACACTGCATGTCAAACCAGTATTATCATCTTACCTTCTTGCACAGCCTGGAAAGGGTTGTTCCCATCAACAAACTCCACAGAAATGGTGATTTTCTCTGTCTCCAAGATCTCATTGTTTAAATTGAGATCTGCCACAGCAAGGCGAAATACCTCATCATCTTTTCGTGCCGATTCATCAAAGATGGCACCTATTGAAAATAAAAGAGAGAGAAAGGAAAAGCTATTACCAGCTATTACTTAGGTTCAGTCAAACGTCAATTCCCTTCTAGAGTGTACCTATAGAAAATCTGATGATTCCTTTCCTGCCTTTGCTTGACTTCTGCAGTGTATTATAAAGTTTAAAAAATTAATAGATTGTGTTGCCCATATGCATGAAAAACATGCTCAAAATAAGTTTAGAAATGTGGACTTTAAGTATTTAGCCCCAAAACTGGGACCCAAGGTTGAAAAAGATGGGGTTTAAGGGAGCAATGGTCTGACATGACTGTTAATTCCATGCTCAAAAACTGTCCAGTGTAAGAAACACTGACTCAGCTGAAACAGCCGCTACATGAAGGGAAAATCAAGACTAAGTAGTGTATGTCGACATCTGTAGTAGCATATAAAGTTTCCTAAAGTGAACACTAAACTGGTCATAAAAATAAATATCAAACTGTGGTGGTGCTGAAACAGAACAATATGGCAACATAGGGTGTTGATTGGCTGGTAGAGATTTGCTCTATGCTTTGGTCTGCTACACACAATTAACCAAAAAGTTTTTTTTTTCTTCACTTTAGCCTCTCAATTCAACTCAGTTTATCCCCTGAATCCACTGGGCCACTAATTGTGTAAGCCAGGGCAGTGAAGCACTGCTAACTGCATTTCATTGACCAGAAAATAAGCTCCATACTGTATAGTGTGGATGTGTGTGCCTGTGCATCTGTGTAAGACACAGGTTGCAAATTCCATTAATAGCCAAGAAGGCTGCATTGGCTGAGGGCTGTTTTGTACCACATTTAGAAGACTTCTTGTGTATCTGGTCATGCATAGCCTGATATTAATACTACAAACTTTATAGTTTAAAAAATCATCATGGAAATCATATATTACTTTAATACAATAAGATTTGCATTTCGTTGCAAGGATCTGCTAGAGAAATCCACTCACCGCTTAATCATTTAAAAAAAAAATTCTATCTTATACTATATTCTAATTTAACAACCTAAAACAATAAATGTAACTTGAAAGAAAAACATGTGCCCAGCATCTTTCATCTAAAACCTAAATCTTATCTTTTCTCCACTAGTTTAACAAACTGTTAATCAAACTAAACTCCTGAAGGACAATTGATTTCAGCACAGCGTTTACACACACACACACACACACACACACACACACACACACACACACACCTGATTCAAAACCACATGCTGTTTGAAGACATTTAGAAATGGTATGCTAACTGCTTCTGCATCAAAGGCATCATTAAATATGTATCCTTCAATCATTTGATTCTTCAGCATTTGGCAAATGTACATACTAGGACTCTGATTGAGTCTTGGTTGTTTTTATAATCATGTAATATAAATGAGGTGACACAAACAGGCCTGGACAAAGGGATAAAAAATGAAACACAAGGACATTAACTATTCCATTAGTGATTAATTTTGAATATGGTCTCAATCAGCTTGAAGATGACACTGCTGGGAGAGGATTGGTACACATTTTAAACTAACTTCATGACACAGTAGGATGGTGTAAAGGTTATATGTCTAGAGGACAAATGCAGAGGGAGAAGAAAAGTTTGATGTTAGCACACTGATTTATTACCATTCTATTCTGTATCGTGTATTTACTGGTTTGTCTTTTTGGTTAGTTTTGTTATTTTATCACCATTTATATCTATATTATTTTTAGTGTTATTTTTAATGAAACCAATCATTGTAGTCATATTTTAATCCTGGAAAATAACTTGTCAAACATTATGTTGTGCTGTATAGAGAAAGTTTTATAATAGATTTTTAAAATTTACTTTATATATTTATTTTTTAACAAAGCCACAGAACAAACAGTAAATGGTTCCTTTAATCCGGACTTCAACAAGGATGTTACCATAGTAACTTGCTACCAGGCTTATGTTAAAAGCTTTACTGCATTCTACATCACTCTCTTATATGGCTTGTTCCTTTGTAATTTTTTTT
Organism: Etroplus canarensis; assembly: GCA_015106775.1. NCBI lineage: Eukaryota > Metazoa > Chordata > Actinopteri > Cichliformes > Cichlidae > Etroplus > Etroplus canarensis. Next base: position 41,731 of record VUQH01090773.1, read on the forward strand.
TGGTATCCTTGAAATATCACACTAGCATTGTGTTTTGGGATCCAGTGTCCACAGCAGTCACAAAATTACATTAAAATAGAGAAGGATGCACCACATTGTGGTGTTTTTTCAGTTCTTGTCTCTTTATTCTATTATCCCTTATATTATCTCTCTATCACTTTATCTGAAAATAGTTACACCTGCACAGTGGTATATTAGCTACCTGCATGTGATTGAAAATAACACTCTTTAATCGAAGACCTGTGTGCTGGCAGAACCAGAGATGGGAAAAACAGTAAGTGTTAATGAAAAAAAGTGCTGGATCTGTGAAACAGATTTGAATCTTCATCTAAATGTGTTTTAAAAATGCTTCTGTCCCTTAAGGTATTATTTCTTAAAGTGTGGGTGGGCTCCTTTGGCGGGGCATAGAGTTGCTGCAGGTGGGCATAGACGGCCAGAGTAAAATGTATGTCTGAAAAATAAACAGTTCACCGACTCTAGTCCTTACCTTTATTTCACTAAAGTTAAACTTGGATCCTAGGTATATTATTTGTGACTGATAAAACATTATCAAATGGTATGAACTTTAAGGCTTCTGAACCCAAACATTGACTAAATAATTTTGAATCAATATGGAATCTTTCAAATATTTGCACTGTGTATTTATTAAAAAAGGGAAAAAAGAAGAATTCAAAGTACAAGAGAAGAAAACACAACACAAGAGATGAGAAAGGATGAGGGGTGAATGTCTGCTGTTCTCTGCTGTTTTAGAAAAACAACATTACTGCCTGCTGCATTTACAAATATGGACACACAGAGAGATATGCACATACACAAACAACACACAGAGTGCTGGCTCTTCCTCCCTTCCAGTAATGTGATTGTGAGCGCAAAGGCAAACGTCACAGCATAAATCAGCCAGGATATAAAAGTACTGAATCTTGCTTTACACAAGCACCCCAAGGGCAGGCACACATACAGACACTCACACAGCATGTGGACAGAAGCACTAAATCATCAGCCTTTTTCTCAATCACCCCTTCCATGTCAACAGCGCTATCAACAACAGTGGTCAATTTCAGTGAATGCAGAACCCAAAAGTGTTCTGTAGAGAACTATTGATCAAATGTGACCCAATGTTCAAGTGCTTAATATTAATTTCCAAGTTTGTTTACATTGATAACTAGATAATACAGTAAATACCTTTTTTATCTGATTGCTGCCAAATATCCCACTGGGATGGATAAGTGATGCTAAAGGTAAAAGAAAAATGGCGGAAACGCACTGTCACTTGGAACCACAAATAACTAATAAATCTGGCATTAAGGAATTTCTTTAACACTCTCCTTTTTTATATTGCTAGTAAAATCAGTCAGGAATCTCAGTAATGTTACCCTTTCTCAGTAATCTTAGCTTGCTGGGTGAAACCACTGTGCTGCGCTTCGGCTAAGGTTTTCATGGTGCACTGGGACCAGTGCATCTACATGCAGGCCACAGGGTTGTCCATTCACTGGGTGACTACCTCACCCAGGAAATGGACACCCAGCAAGCAGACTGTGTAAGGGCTTCCCCGACAGACTGAGGTCCTGTCCAGGACCTCTTGCACTTTGACAAATGGGATAGACTCCAGCCAATTTTTTTGTGTTAGAGTTTGAGTGGCAATGAGCTTTATGTCTTCATAAAAGCAAGCTGCAACTTGTGAAAGATTTTTTTATGCAGGAGTGTGATTGCTACATCAGTTGGAAAGCCAGCAAATGGTACAAATAATATTTCTTTAAACACACAATTCATAGCAAGGCTTCTAAATACAGTCACAGACAGCAGCCCCAGTGCATAATTGCAGTTCAACAAATTGAAATAAGAAGCTGCAGAACTCACCTTTGTAGGAGATTGTGATGTAGCTGACCAGCATGTGTGCATGTGCAGGAATCTTTCTAGGATTTTTTTTGCAAAGCACCCGTAAAATTTGCCTTTGTAAATGCATTTCATTTTTCTTTTACTTTGCCA